>JAQZBX010041672.1:0-22265 GCA_029593785.1 Cabassous unicinctus | reverse complement strand
AGTGGGGAAATTTAATACATCATTATCATCATTAGGCAGAACTTCTAGACAGAGAATCAACAAAGAAACACTCTTAACAATACATTAGATGACTTGGACTTAATAGACATACACAGAACAAAACACAAAAATACAGCAGGATTTGCATTCTTCTTGAGTGCACATGGATCTTACTCCAAGATAGACCACATGCTAGGCCACAGAACAACTCTCAATGAAGTCAGAAAGATTAAGATTATACGAAGAAATTTCTCTGACCACAAAGAATGAAATTGGAAATCACTAAGGGCCAGAGAAACAGGTTAGGCACAAGGATATGGAAGTTAAACAACACAATCTTAGACAAACAGTGGGTCAAAGAGGAAATCTCAAAAGAAATCAGTATCTACCTTGAAACTAATGAAAATGACAACACAACATATCAAAACCTATGGGATGCAGCAAAAGCTGTCCTGAGAGGGAAGTTCATAGCCATAAATACATACATTAAAAAAGAAGGAAGAGCTAAAATTCAAGACCTAACTGCACAATTGGAGGAGTTGGAAAAACAAGAAACTAAAACAAAAGGAAGTAGAAAGAAGGAAATCACAAAGATTAGAGCAGAGCTAAATGAAATAGAGAATAAAAAGCACTACAAAAAATAAACAAAACCAAAACCAAAAGCTGGTTCTTCGAGAAGATCAATAAAATTGACAAACCCTTAGCCAGACTAACAAAGAAAACGAGAGGACAGATGCAAATACCCAGAATAAGGAATGGTCAAGGGGATATCACTACTGACCTCAGTGAAATAAAGAGTATCATAAGAGAATACTCTGAAAAATGATTTTCCAACAAGAATGATAATTTAGAGGAAATGGACAACTTTCTAAAAAGTCACAAACAGGCTACATTGATGAAAGAAGAAATTGATGAACTCAGCAGTCCAATTTCAAGTAAAGAGATCGACTCAATCATCAAAAACTTCCCAACTAAGAAAAGCCCAGGTCCAGATGGCTTCACAGCTGAATTCTACCAAACATTCCAGAAAGAGTTAACACCAATTCTGCTTAAGCTCTTCCAAAAAATAGAAGTAGAAGGAATATTGCCTAACTCATTCTACGATGCCAACATTGCCCTAATACGAAAACCAGACAAAGATACCAAAGGAAAGGAAAATTACAGACCAATTTATCTAATGAACCTAGATGCTAAAATCCTCAACAAAATACTTGCTAAAGACATTCAACATGCCAAAAGGATTATACGCCATGACCAAGTGGGTTTCATCCCAGGTATGCAAGGATTGTTCAATATAAGAAAATCAAACAATATAATACATCACATAAACAAATTGAAAGAAAAAATCACTTGATTATCTCTATAGATGCAGAAAAGGCATCCAACAAAATACAGCACTCTTTCCTGATAAAAACACTGCAAAAGATAGGAATAGAAGGAGACTTTCTGAATATGATAAAGGGTATATATGAAAAACATTATTTTCAATGGTGAAATTCTAAATACCTTCCCTCTGAGATCAAGAAAAAGACAAGGATGCCCCTCTTTCACCAATCCACTTTAACATTATCTTAGAAGTACTTGCTCGAGAACTGAGACAAGAAAGGATATAAAAGAGATTCAGATTGGGAAAGAAGAAATAAAAATTTCATTATTTGCAGATGACATGATCCTATACATAGAAAGCCCTGAGAAATATACAACAAAGCATCTAGAACTTATCAAGGAGCTCAGTAATGTTTCAGGCTATAAGATCAATGCTCAAAAATCAGTACCATTTCTGCACACTAATAAGGATCAATCTAAGGAGGAAATTAAAAAGGTACCATTTACTATACTAACTAAAAGAGTCAAATACCTAGGAATAAATTTAACTAAAGATGTAAAGCTTATATACAGAAAATTACACAACACTGTTAAAGGAAATCAAATTAGACATAAATAAATGGAAAAATATACCCTGTTCATGGATAGGAAGAATAAACATCATCAAGATGTCTATCCTACCCCAACTAATCCACAGATTTAATGCAATCCCAATGAATATCAACACTATATTTTTTAAGGTACTGGAAAAACTAACCACAAAATATATTTGAAAAGATAAGAGGCCCCGAATTGCCAAAGACATTTAGAAAAATAAAAATAAAGGCAGAGATATCACATTACCTGACTTTAAAACATACTACAAAGCTACAGTGACCAAAACTGCATGGTATTGGCACAAGGATATACCTACTGACCAATGGAACTGAATTGAGAGTTCTGATATAGATCCTCGCATATACTGTTATCTGATATTCGACAAGGCCACCAAGCCCACTCAGTTGGGAGAGAATGGCCTCTTTAACAAGTGGTGCTTGAAGAACTGGATATCCATATCAAAAAAAATGACAGAAGAATACCATCTGAACACTTTATACAAAAATCAACTCCACATGGATCAAAGATCTAAATATAAAAGCCAAAATCATAAAGACCTTGGAAGATCATGTAGTTAAGCATCTACAGGACTTTTTAATAGGAAATGGTTTCATGAACTTCACACCCAAAGCACAATCACCAAGAGAAAAAATAGGTAAATGGGATCTCATCAAAATTAAAAAACTTCTGCACCTCAAAGGATGTTATTCAAAAAATAAAAAGTCAGCCTACCCAATGGGAGAAAATATTTGGCAACCATATATCTGTTAGAAGCCTAATATCCTGCAGATATATGAAATCCTACACCTTGAAAATTAAAAGACAAACAACCCATTTTAATAATGGGCAAGTGACCTGAAAAGACATTTCTCCATGGAAGAAATACAAATGTCTAAAAAGCACATGAAAAAATGCTCGACATCGCTAGCTATTAGGGAAATGGAAATCAAAACCACAATGAGATAGCATCTTACACCTATCAGAATGGCAGCTATTAAAAAAACAGCAGACTGTAAGTGTTGGAGAGGGTGTGGATGAATGGGAACACTGCTAGTGCGATTGTGGAATGGTCCAGCCACTGTGGAGGACAGTTTGGCAATTCCTCAGTAAACTAACAATAGATATTCTGTATGATCCAGCGATTCCACTCCTGGGTATATACCGAGAAGAATTGAAAGCAAAGACAGTAACAGGAATATGCACAACAATGTTCATAGCAGCAATGTTCACAATTGCCAAAAGTTGAAATCAGCCCCAGTGCCGATCAACAGATAAATGGATAAGCAAAATATGGAACATACATACAATGGAATATTACTCAGTTGTAATAAGGAACAAAGTGCTAATACACGGAATAACATGGGTGAATCTTGAAGACCTTATGTTGAGTGAAGCAAGCCAGGCATTGAAGGATGAACTGTATATGAGCTCACTGATATGAATTGAGTAAAGTGAGCAGTTTCTGAGAACTATTGTCTGAAAGGTAGTTTAATAGGTTAACAAGGGAGAGAAAGAGAAGAGTAGGCATTGAGCCATCATCCACATGGATGTAATCAATGGTAAAGAGATAGATTATATTTGCATATTGAAGGATAGGACAGGTGGGTAGTGATATTACTGTGTTTGGTGGTGCAGGGTTGACAGGTGGGTAGATTAGGAAGGGCATGTTAGAATATCCAGGGCATGTAATTATGAATCTTGTCATCCCATGAGTCAAGACAGGGGAGTTTCATATGCCCCAGGGGGATGGGGAGGAAGGAAAAGAATAGAACAAACAGGGTATTTAGTGATCATGGGAAATGTTTTTTATTACCTTACAGTAATGGGCACAGGACATGGTAAATATCATCAAAAATTATTAAACTGTATCATCTAAATTGTAAACTGTACTGTAAACCTTTAACAATGTTTAGTAGCTATGTTTCACTACCTGTATAACACTTATAACAATGCTAGCATCCACAAAGAAAAGGTTTTAATATGGGGAAGTGGGGAAGGGGAAGGGAGTTTGGGTATGTGGGAATCTCTAGTATTCTATGTGTTACTTTGCTGTGACCTAAAACTCGTTTGTAAATTAAATGAAAATTTGGGAGACACTGGGGAATGAGAGGAAGAAGGTATCACAGTACACACTGGACATCCGATAATGCAGAGATAAAAGGAAAAAAATAATTTGAATTTTTTTTTTCTTTTTTCCCATTTTTTTGAATGTCCCAATCCATTAATTATATTTTCTTTTTAGTTTTTTTTTCTGAGTTTCATTGTATATTACCTCTTGCATTTAAGCTTATCATTATTATTTCATTATCCTTTTAATTGTATTTGGTTATTATATGGGCTTCATCTTCAAGGAAGGTTTAGATCACAGAAGGGTTACAATGGGGGCTACAGAGGATCATTGGTGGGGGGTGTCTGGGATGGGGGATTCATAGGAGTAAGTTCATATGAATGTACATGAAAGATATATAAAATTGTTCAAATGATCAAGGGATGGGTCATGGTCCTGTTATATAGACAATCACTCAATAAATGAGGGAATACTGAATTCCCAGCTTGGAGAGCTCTGCCTCATTTTCCAAAGAAGCAGCAAAAATCCCACAAGTGCAGCAACAGTGTCTGGCAAAAGAGAATGTCCCACTGATGGTTTCTTGTTATTGGTGACTAGCCTTATGAGTCTTTGCTCTTGTAATTGAAACTTGGCCTACTGTTATGGGGTACCTAAGCATTGCCACCTGAGAGCTTTCCTGTTGCTCAAATGTGGCCTCTCTCTAAGTCAAACTCAGCATATGAATGCATCACTTTCTCCCCAATGTGGGACATGTCTCCCGGGGATGAGCCTCCCTGGCAATGAGGGATCAACACCAAGTATCAACGGACAATATGACTGGAAGAAGACCTTGAATAACAGGAGGAAAATGTAAAGATAAATGAGTTCATGTGGCTAACAGACTTCAAAGAGAGTCGGGAGGTCATCCCAGAGGTAACACGCACAACTCAGTAGGATCTCATAGATCACCAATGTGGATATCACCCCACACAAAGGGATTCCTGAGTGCTCTGGAGACACCCAGGTCCTATATAAGGGGGGGTAGCCCCAGAGATTGATGCCTTATCTGTGAACTTTACTTTGGAATCTCTGCTCCTGAGAGTGACAGAGTTGGACTCAAACAAGTCCTCCCTGCACATGGTCCATCAGTCCCTTCTATTCCAAACTATATGTGATGCTGGAGTTTGTAGGTGTACTTCCAGAGACTGGAGTCTCTGGCCTGCCTAGGTGCCAGCTGTGCCCGGTATCTCGGTGGAGCTGCAACTCCTACTCTACAGTTCAATGGACTCACCCAAGTCACCTGGTGAGGAGACAATGATGGACAAAAGCCATCCCAGGGAAGGGAGAGTGCATGCAGCTGCCGGCAGGATAATCCCATCCACTGTTTCCATGGGATATAAGCCCACACTCACTTGGCGGCAGAATGGACATCACCATTCCAGTCCCCTCAAGATTGGGGGAAGAGCTATGAACTAGAGTGGACTTAATGGTATTTTGTTGTAGACATGTTATGATTCATGCAGTGGAAGAAATTACAACAGTGAGGTGGAGCCAGTGGCCACTAGATTCTTTTGTGGCAAGGAAGGGAAGGGCAGTTGTAATACAGGGTCCTTTTCGGGACTTGGGGGTTTTCCTGAGTGACGTTGCAGTGATGGATATAAGCCATTTTACATCAACATATGCCATTCAGAACTGTGTGGGAGAGAGTGTGGTCTATGATGTAAATTGTTGTCTATGCTTAGTGGCAAAGTCCCAGAATGCATATATACATTGCAGGTGATGTGCCACATTAATGAAAGATGTTTATGTGGGATGTTATGGGAGGTGTGGGAGATGGGGAACATGGGAATTCCTGTAATTTTTGTGTAACATTTATGTAATCTAAGCATCTTTTAAAATATATATAGAAAATAACATTTATGTAAGCAAATGCACATATATGCATATATATTTACATATCATTTTACAAATATTGGTTTTTATTGTGAAAAATATGATTTTGCCCACACACAAAAAAAAATCAATAAGGGGATGGAGAAGGTGCTGCTCCTGAAGTGAGTGCCCTTCCATTCTGCATGGCTGTGGGCCTGCAATGCCTAAACCCAGCTCCTCTTCAGCTGCTAGCCCATCAGTCAGTTTGTGTCCCTCATGCTGTTGGTGGCTACAGCAAATATGAAGGAGGTACTGCAGGCCCAGGTGGCAGATGTGGACAGCAGGGATGCCAGCTGCATGGTGCCAGGTGCAGTATTCTGGTGATCAAAACTGCAGCCCCCAGCCCAACCCCAGTCATGAACCCCAACCCAGACCTGGTTATGGCAGGACTGGAATGCATGGTGGAGCTGATGCCAATCCAACAGTCTCTTGTTTTGGGCAGACTTTGTAGTGTGACTTGCCTGTATGGCTGGGTGGAAGGGCTTGGTTTTACCCTGAGCCCAGGCCAGGCTGCCTGTGGATCTCTGCCTATACCCACTGTCTCCTTAGTGTCAACACCATTCATTATTTGGTGCCTGAGAAAAGCAAGAAGGAGCTGATGAGGGAAGGCCAAACTTTGTTCAAAGCTCATCTTAAGCAGGGTGACAGATATCCATTAATGAAGTATTTTTCTCCTCTGTGTCCCATTGTGATGCTATGATATTTGAAAACCTCAACCACATGTTTCATACTCAACCATCCAGATTTCTCTCCCATTTTCTTAAAAGAGAATCTGACCTCCAAAAATACTGCTATTTAAACTTGAGGTTTATCAGCATTCAGAGAACTAAAGGAAAAACAGCCATTGTTTAACTGAGAGTGTCATTTCAACAGTGGAAGAGTTAGTGTTTCTTGTGAAGAGGTATATGACTGTCCTGTCATTCTGGTTTGTGGGGCTCAGGACATTGGAACTTTAGTGTTTAATAGATACCTGATTAATGAGTTGTTAAATACTATTTCCTGTGTTGACTATAATAAAACATGACCTGGGGCAGACAGAATTTACTCCTCCTTGTTGTATTTCTCTAATGTTACAGAACCACTTCTGGGACCATCTTTCACCCACAAGAACACCACAGAAAATGGTGTATTATGGGAAAACTTCTTTTAAAGAAAATTTTGAAAATCATATTAATATAATAAAATATGTGTTCAGCTCTTATAAGAAAGAATCATCTGTGATCATCAAAAGAATGGGATGGGTGCCAGGCAATGAGCTTTAGTTCTCATTGATCTTATTCAATTGTTATCTCCTATGTTGATCTGTTCAGTTCTGCCCAAATTGGATACATGCCAAAACTCACCCCCAACTATGTGGGAGACAATGACAGCTTGCACACAAAAAGCAAGCAAAATCAGAAATAGAGGTTTTGAGCTTCCAGAAGCAGAAAATTTGAAATTTGCTGACCAAGAAAGCATACAATTGTATTTACTGTACACAAACTGATGTCCATTGAACCATCATTTGCATTTAGAAAAACTCCATGAAACCGAGAATTGCATAACAAAGTTCTTTATGAATTGGTAGTGTTCAGTTACCTTGTCCAGCTGCAATCTCATAATTCAAAATCAGTTTATCCTTTATATGTTCTGACAACATATCAGGACCCTTTCAATGCAGTCATGCTCCAGATCAGTCACACAGATGTCACTATTATTCGTATCATGTACAATGTGAACACCAGCTGGGTTGGTCTTTGCAAGACTCTAACAGTGTCAGAGGATATGTGCAGGGGTCATCTTGCTTGCCCAGACTCTAATCTGAGATTTTTTGGGGGCTTTTGTAGAGTGACTGACATGGAGAAGAGACTTTACCACATACTCACCCCTTTGCCCCCAGAAATGCTGAGAGACATGAACTGCCTACTGGTCAGGATCATTTCAATTCCACAGTGTGTCTTCAAGAGCCAGCAAGGAAATTCAAGGACAATACCTTAGATCACAACATATAATTATTCATTTGCTGAAGCAAGAGAGAAAATGGGAGCAAGAGAACCTGAGCAAATATATGAAGAGAAAAGGCATCTAAAACCTACAATTTAATGAGATATAAACTGATGCTGATATTTTTAATAAGGGAAAAAACACTCATAAGGAAATAGAGAAACTGAAAAATATTATGAAACAAGTAAAACTAATAGACAAGACATGAATATTACAATTCATTCAAAAACAGAACACATATTCCTCATAAATACACATGACTCATTCACAAAGACAGACCACATACTAGGGCACAAAAAATTTATCCATAAATTTGAAAAGACTGAAACTATACAAATTGTCTTCTACAAACACCATAGAATGAAACAGGAACTCAGTAACAGAAAGAGACTGGAAAATGCAAAAATATGTATAACTTGAACAAGTCACTCTTAAAAAAAGAATGAATTAAAGAAGAAATCTAAAGGGAAATTAGGAAATATCTTGAGATGAAAGAAAATCAAAACAGAACATATACAGAGGGAAGTATAAATCTCTATAAAGAAAGACTATACCAGTACACTCATCTATGGCATGCCTTTCCAGAAAATCCCTATAGGCAGAAGCAGGTTATTCACAACTAAAACAATGTAAGAAACAATCAAATCACAGTCCCGGCCCAAAAGATTTCCCACTTAAACACATAAAATAGAACACCCAGGATGAGGGAAAGTCTTTTCCAAAGGGAGTAGAGTGGCATATCTCTAAAAGGGGGGGATTTCTAAAGCCATGTCCACACGTACAGGAAAAGATTCATCCTCAGAAGACACTGAGAGGAGACAGTGTTTTCACTTCGTGCTGATTTATTAGGAAGGAGGGCCAAACTGAAGAAGAGCACAGACCAACACTGAGCCTATTTGCAAAGACTGGAACTCAAGGAAATCTCTGTCAAATATTAATTGGATATAAAAGCAAGGAACAGACGGTTCAGAGTCTAAATCCAAGAGCTATCCCATTAAAATGTTAAAATGCACAATGTGCAACAAAAGAATACAAGACAAACAAAGAAACAGGAAATTATAGCTCATCTCAAGGAACAAGATAAACTTTCAGAAACCATCAATGAATATCAGACTTTGGACATACCAGACAAAACTTAAAACAAAAACAAAAAAAACAAACAACACCTTCTTACAAACTCAAAGAGCTAATAGGCTGATGGAAAACAGAGAAATAAATAAAGATTATCAGGAAAATGATGACTGAATAACATGAGAATCTTAATAAAGAGAAAGAAATTTTAATGAGGAAACAAATGCAAGTATTGGAGATGAAAATCACAATAACTGAAACGAAAAACTCCCTAGATGGTTTCAACAGATTAGAGCTGAGGGAAAAATCCAGGAACCTGAGAGATAAGACAACTGAAATGATTCAGGCTAAAGAGTAGAAAGTAAAGAGAATGACAAATTAAACAAAACCTAGTAGACATATGGAACAATGCCAAAGTGCCAATATATGGATAATGGGAATGCCAGAATGAGAAGAAAGAAAGGAGCAGAAGAAATACTTAAGAAATAATGGGAGAACACTTCTCAATTTTTAAAAAGAAAGTGAATATACACATTCCAGAAGTCCAATAAGTCATAAACTGGATAAAATCAAAGAGAACCATGCACAGACTTATGGTAGTCAAACTGTTGCACGCCAAGGACAGGGACAGATTTCTGAAAGGTGCTAAAGCAATGCATTATATACAAGTGATTCCCAATAAGATTAAGTGTCACTTTCTCATCATAAACTTTGAAAGCTAAGAAGTCACTGGGACAAAATATGTAAGTGCTGAAAGAAAAGAACTGTCAACCAAGAATTTTATATCTTTTGATATAGAAGAAATTAGAAGGGATTAAAATATTCCCACATAAACAACAGTGGAGGGAGTATGTAATTACTAGATGTGACCTACACTGAAAACTAAAGGGCATTCTGGAAAATAAAAGGAAATAACACTAGCTAGTGGATCAAAGACATATAAAGAAATAAAGTTCCTTGATAAGAAAGCTATATTGGTAACTGTGAACAACAATAATATATTCTATTTTATTTTGGATAACTCCACTTTTGACTTCCTAATGTTTCTAAAGTGCATATTTATGAAAAGGAATGATAATTCTAGAAGGCTGGATGCACAATAAATATATAATTTGTAACAAGAACAACAAATGTGTTTGATATAGGATTTAGGAATTGTGTATATGCCATAGAATTTAAATTGTAAGAAATCAAACATGACTGTTAGAGATTTGGGATAATAAACTTAAGCCCAATGGTAACTTCAATAAAATAGCTGAAAAATGTATAAAAAAGGAAATGAGAAGGGACTCAACATTGTACAATATACAAAATCAAATAAACATGAAATTAGGCATTAGCAGAGTAATTGAGGATAAAAAAGGTATGACTTAAAAATTACAAATTTAGAGAGGAAGAATTCCTGCATTATCAGTAATACTTTAAGTATAAATAGCTTAAATTCTTATTCAAAAGGCAGAGATTAGCACATGGATAAAAAAAGCATAACCCAAATATATAATGATTACAAAACATTCACCTTAAATTCAAAGACAAGTTAAAAGTTTGAAAAAACATTCCATGCATCTAGTAACCGAAAGAGAGAAGAAGTAGCTGTATTAATATCAAGTAAAATAGACTTTAAGTCAAAAACTGATAGAAGGACAAAGAATAGTATAAGCTGATAAAGAATCAATTGAATAAGAAGATAAAACAATTATAGATATATTAACCTGTGGTAGTTTGAGACAGTATGTACCCCAGAAAATCATGTTCTTAAACCTGGTCCATTCCTGTGGGTGTGAGCCTATTGTAGCTGGAACTATTTGAACAGATTACTTCAGTATGGCATGATGCAGTTCAAGTTTTTGTACTCTAACTAGATATCTTTATAAACAGGATGGATATACAGAGGAAAAATGTCACAGATGTAGAGAAACCCCAAGAGGTTGAGAGAGAGGTCTTGAAGGCCAGAGGCTGGAAATTGGCAGACCACAGATGTACAGACAGATGAACACACAAAAGCTCTGAGAGAAAGCCACAGATGGAACAGCCAGAAGCTGAAAGCAATGGAGCCCAAAGGAGAAGGAAGAGACAAGCAGATACAGCCATTGTGCCCTGCCATGTGACAGGAATTCAGGATCACTCACAGCCAGGTTTGTAGAAGATAAAATAGGAAGCATCTTCAGGACCTTGTGTTAGTCAATGGTTTCCTTGACTCCCAATGCATGAGGAACAAACAAAAAATAGATACATGGGTCTTTATAAAAATTAAAAGCTTTTTTAACTCAAAGGAATTTATAATGAATTTAAAATGCCAACCTACAAAATGGGTGAATATATTTGGAAACCACAAATCTGATAATGGTTTAATATCAAGCATATATGAAGAAGTCCTTCAACTCAACAACAAAAAGACAAACGGTAATTTTTAAATGTGCAAGACTTCAATAGACATCTTTCCAAAGATATATAAATGGTCAAAAAGCTCATGAAAAGATGCTCAACATCATTAGCCATGAAGGAAATATAAATCAAAACCATAATGAGGGAAGCTGATGTGGCTCAAGCAGTTGGGCACCTGCCTACCACATGGGAAGTCCTGGGTTCATTTCACAGTGCCTCCTAAAGAATACAAGCAGACAGCAAGCTGATGTGACAGGCTGTGTGGCAAGCTGATGCAACAAGATTACATAACAAAGGAGACACAATGAGGAGACACAAAGAAAGACACAACCAGGGAGCAGATAGGGCTTAAGTGATTGGGCACCTCCCTCACACATTGGAGGTCCCAGGTTCAGTTCCCAGTGCCTACTAAAAAAGAGCAGACACAGAGAGCAGACAGTGAACACAAAACAACAGTAGGGGAGAAATAAATAAATAAATCTTTTTAAAAAACACAATGAGCTATCATTCCACACCCACAAGAATGACCATTAAAACTAAAGAAAAATTATAAATGTTGAAGAGGATTACTCATGGGGATGTGAAATTGTACAGCCACTATTGCAGATAGTTTTTTAGTACCCCAGGAATTTAAGTATAAAATTACCATATGACCCAGCAATCCCACCTCTAGGTGTATTTCCAAAAGAATTGAAAGCAGGAACTTGAGCAAATATTTGCAAACCAATGTTCACAACAATATTATTCAAAACTACCAAAAGATGTAAGCAACCAAGTATACATCAAGTAATTTATGGATAAACAAAATGTGGTATATACATACAAAGGAATATTATGTTCAACTGTTTAAAGAAATGAAGTCCTGATACATGCAACAACACGGATGAATCTGAAAGCACCCTGCTGAGTGAAATGTGTCAGATACAAAAAGGACAAATACTGTATGATCTCACTGATCTAAAACAGTTACAATAAGCTAACTCAAAGAGTCAGACCATAGAATATAGATTACCATGGGATGAAGTGGGGTTGGGAATAAGAGTTAAGGAATAAAATGTAAAGAACCCCTATTTGAAATGATGGAAATGTTTTAGTAATGATGGTGGTGATGATAGCACAACATTGTAAACATAATTAACAGCACTGAAATATGTATCTGAATGTGGATATGTATTAGTCTGCCAAAGGGGTGCTGATGCAAAGTAGCAGAAATCTGCTACTGGCTTTTATAAAGGGTATTTATTTGTGGAAAAATATAGTTACAAAGCCCTAAAGAGTCCAACTAAAGGCTGCTTTATAACCAAAGTCATTTGCCGTGTCTTGAAGTAAGATGGTGGGTGATCTCTGCCTAGTCTCTACATCATGGTTTTCCCCTTCCTCTTAAGACTCTTCGGGGTTCAGCTGTAAGCTACCAGGTAAATGGCTCATCTCTCTTCCTTGGACTTTAGCTGATTAAGCCTTCTCTACTCTGTCACATGGCAGAAAGGTGAAGTGAAAGAATTCTCTCCTATTCCATGTGTTTTATTGAGTGAGTGTCGGTTCATATGAGCCCAACAAGGGGAAGGGGAATCAAATTAAGTCATGCCTTATTAATGTGGTTGAATCAAAGCCCTAAACTTAGCAAGGACTCCTCAACTGAATCCAATATAATCAAAGGTATTAAACCCAGAAGAATAGATTAGTTTACAAACATAATTTTTCTCTTTTTGGGCTTCATAAATAATCTCAAAATGCTACAGCTGAAAAGGGAAAATTTTAGGTTGGATATATGCTACTAGAATAAAGTAAAAGTAAAAAGTCAATGCAATTTCACTATGAAAAAGTGTACACTAAGTTAAAACTTGGACAATAGTTAATAAATACAATTATTATGTTTTTGTTAATAATTTTTTAAAAAGATACTAAGATTACTTAATGTTACACAAAAATTATAGAGATTCCCATATGCCCCACCTCCCAAACCTCCCACAACCTCTCACATATACATCATTCATTAGTGTGGCACATCAACTACAATGGATATAAACAACCTGGGCTTTTCCCACTAAGCATGGACCCTAGTTCACATTGTAGACCACACTTTCTCCCACACAGTTATACATGTTATATGCTGATGTAAAATGGCCTCTATCTGTCCTTGTAATGTCGCTCAGGATAATTCCCAAGTCCTGAAAAAGCCCCTGTATTAAAATTGCTTTTCCCTCTCCCTGCCCCCAAAGCATCCAGTGGGCACTGGCTCCACATTAATGTTGTAATTTCTTCCATTACTTGAACCACAATATGTCTATAACAGAATACCATTAAGTCCACTCTAGTCCATAGCTCTTCCCCCAATCCTGAGAAATCTGGGATGGGGATATCCACTCCACCTCCAAGTAAGAGGGGGCTTATATCCCATGGATAAGATGGTTGGGATTATCCTGCCTGCAGCCGCAGACTCTCTCCATTCCCTGGGGTGGCCATTGTCCATCATTATCTCCCCACCAGTAGTCCTGGGTGAGTACATTGAGCTGTAGAGTAGAAGTTGCAGCTGCACTGAGATTCTGGGCTCAGCTGGCACTTGGAAAGGCCAAGGACTCCAGTCTCTGGAAGTACACCTACAAACTCCAGCACAACATTTAGGTTTGAATAGAATGGACTGATGGACCTTGTGCAGGAGGACATGTTATAGTCCAACTCTGTCACTCTCAGGAGCACAGATACCAAATTAAGACCCACTGATAAGGCACCAAACTCTGGAGCTATCCACCCTGATATAGGACCTAGGTGTCTCCAGAGCCCTCAGGTGTCCCTCTATTTGGGGTGATATCCACATTGGAAGCCTATGAGGTCCTACTGAAATGGGCATAAGCATTACCTGTGGGATGACCTCCCAACTCACTTTGAAGTCTCTTAGCCATATGAACTCATTTGTCTTTACCTTTCCCCCCTATTATTGAAAGTATTTTTCCAGTTGTATTGCCAGTTGGCACTAGGTAGTAATCCTTCATTGCCAGGGAGGCTCATCCCTGGCAGGCATGTCCTTCACTGGGAGGAAGGTAATGCATTCATATGCAGAGTTTGGCTTAGAGAGAGGCCTAAGAGAAAAGACTTTGAATAAAAAGGGGAAAAGGTAAGGACTAATAAATTCATGTGACTACGAGACTTCAAAGACATTCAGGTGGTCATCCCAGAGGTAACATTTATGCACAACTCAATAGAATCTCATAGAACACCAAAGTGGATATTACCCCACACAGAGGGGTTCCTGAGGGCTCTGGAGACACCCAGGTCCTATATAAGGGGGTATAGTCCTAGAGATTGATTCCTTATCAGTGGGCTCTACTTTGGAATCTGTGCTCCTGTGAGTGACAGAGTTGGACTCAAATAAGTTCTCCCTGCTCATGGTCCATCAGTCCCATCTATTCAAACCGATATGTGATGATGGAGTTTGTAGGTGTACTTCCAGAGATGGAGCCTCTGGCTTACTGATGTGTCAGCTGTTCCTGGAATCTCAGTGGAGCTGCAACTCCTACTCTCCAGCTCAATGGACTCACCCAAGTCACCTGGTGAGGAGACAGTGATGGACAACAGCCATCCCAGGGAATGAAAAGAGCCTGCAGCCAAAGGCAGGATAATCCCATCCACCATATCCATGAGATATAAGCCTTCTCTCACTTGGAGGTGGAGTGGACATCACCATCCCAGATTCCTCAGGATTAGGGGAAGAGCTATGGACTAGAGTGGACTTAATGTTACTCTGTTGTAGACATATTGTGATTCAAGCAATGGAAGAAATTATAACAGTAAGGTGGAGCCAGTGGCCACTCGATGCTTTTGGGGCAGGGAGGGGAAGGGCAGTTTTAATACAGGGGCTTTTTCAGGACTTAGGGGTTGTCTTGAGTGGCATTACAATGACAGATATGGCCATTTTACATCAGCATATAACATGAAGAACTGTTATATGGGAGAGAGTGGGGTCTACGATGTGAACTGTGGTCTATGCTTATTGGCAAAGCCCCAGGATGTGTATATCCATTGCAGGTGATGTGCCACACCAATGAAAGATGTTTATGTGGGATGTAATGGGAGATGTGGGAGGTAGGGAACATGGGAATCCCTGTAATTTCTGTGTAATATTTATGCAATCTAAGCATCTTTTAAAAAATATATATATATATAAATTCATATTTATGTAAGCAAATGCACATATGTGCATATATATTTATCTATAATTTTACAAATATTGGTTTGTATTGTGAAAATTTGATTTTTTCACACAATAGAAATAAAAAAATAAAATAAACAAAGGTAGTTACTGATTTCTTTTGAGATTTTCTCCTTGACACACTGTTTTTCTAAGAGTGTTTTGTTTAACTTCCATATCTTTGTGCCTAATCTGTTTCTCTGCCTCTTACTGGTTTCCAATTTCATTCCAGTGTGGTCAGAGAAATTACTTTGTATGATCTCAATCTTTCTGAATTCATTGAGAGTTCTTCTGTGGCCTGTCATGTGGTCTATCTTGGAGTATGATCGATGTGCCCTTGAGAAGAATGTGAATCCCGCTGTATTTGAGTGTAGTGTTCTGTATATGTCTACTGGTCCAGGTCTTCTAATGTATTATAGAGAGTCTTTGTTTCTTTTTTGATTTTCTGTCTAGATGTTCTGCCTAAAGGTGGTAATGGTGTATTATATTCCCCCACCATAATTGTAGAGGCATTTATTTCTCCACTTAGTTTTTCCACTGTTTGTCTCATGTATTTTGTGGCACCATGATTAGGTGCATAAATGTTTATGATTGTTCTCTCTTCTTGAGAGATTACTCCTTTTACTAATATATAGTGTCCATCTTTGTCCCTTACAATAGTTTTGAATTAAAGTCTATTTTGCCTTTTTTTGTTATTGTTTGGTAGTATATTTGTTTTCCAGCCATTCACTTTCAGCTTCCTTGAATCCCTGTGTCAAAGGTGGGTTCCTTGTAGACAGCATATAGATGGATCATATTTCCTTATCCTTTATGTCAATCTGTGTCTCTTGACTGGTGAGTTTAGTCCACTAACATGAGGTGTTATTACTCTGAACAAATATCTTACACCAGCCATATTTTTTTTTGGAGTTTATTTCTGTCATATGTTGTTTTTATTTCTCTTTTTGCCTTTTTAGCCATTTTACACTTTCCTCCAACTCTCTCTCTCTTGTTTTTTCCTCTCAACCTGCAGAACTTCCTTTAGTATTTCTTGAAGTGCAGGTTTCTTATTGACATACTCCCTTAATTTTGTTTATCTGTGGATATTTTGAACTTTCCATCATTTTTGAATACCAGTTCTTCTGTTTAGAGAATTCATGGCTGGAAGTTTTTTTCTTTTAGTACTTTGACTATGTCATACCATTGTCTTCTTGACTCCATTGTTTCAGATGAGAAATTGGCACTTAATCTTATTGTGCTTCCCTTGTATGTGATGGTTCTCTTTTCTCTTGCTGCGTTGAGTATTTTCTCTTTGTCTTTATCATTGATCATTTTGATAATTAGTTGTCTTTGAATAAGCATGTTTGGGATTTATGCAGCTGGGGGTGTAGTGCTTCCTGGATATGTACATCCATCTCCCTCAATAGGGTTGGGAAGCTTTCAGCCATTATTTCCTTAAAAACTTCTTCTGTTCCCTTTCCCTTCTCTTCTCGTTCTGGGATGCTTGTAATGCATATGTTTGTGTGTTTTGTGTTGTCAGTTAATTCCCTGAGTCCCTGCTGGATTTTTTTTTTTTATCTTTTTATCTATCTGTTCTACTATCTGTTTGATTCCAGATGTACTGTCTTCCACATCGCTAATTCTTTCTTCTACCTGTTCAAATTTGCTGTTATGTGATTCCAGCATCTTTATGATTTCTTGGATTGTGCCATTCATCACCATCATATCCATTATCTTTTTATGTATGTTTAAAATTTCTTCAGTATGTTCTCCCAGTGTCTTCTTAATATCCTCAATGTCTTCCTTCACTCCATTATGTTGGTCCATCATATTTGTTTGGACAGCTTTGGTTACTTGTTTGATGTTTGTCATCTCCTCCTGGTTTTTCTTTGTTCATTGTACTGGTCCATGTGTTCCTGTTTCTAAATATGGTTTGTAATTTTTTGTTGCCCACTGGTCATCATTTTATCTTGATGAGTTTATTCAGTTGATTAGCTTCTCTCTCTGCTCTAGAGCTTTTTTAGTTGGTGGTCCTGTGTGTGTGTTGTTTTCTCTTTGCACACTTGTTCTTCTTGTTGTATTTCCTTGTTTTTTTATGTTCCTTTGAAGGAAAAAGATTAGGACTCATGGAATCAAGAGAGTTAGAAAGGAAAAATGATAATAGTAATATTGATGAAAGTTTGAAATGGGGCCTTATAAGACTTAGTAAAATGAATATTTAACTCATGTAGGCACTGTAGAGAAATATGGGAAAAAAGTGGAATACCTACAATGGAATGGGAAACCAAATAGAGGAAAATATATACTCTGATTTAAAAGGCAGAATGATGAGAAGAGAGAGAAAGAGTAAAGAGAGGGCTGAAAGGAAAAAGTTAATAATAATAATAAAAGAAAGCAGAATAGATAGGATAGTTATCAACACCAATGAAGTTGTGGACTAATGAAAAAAAGTGGAATGTAAGAACCACAACAGAAAGCAAAAGGTAGAAAGATGAAGGAAGAAAATGAGTTAGTGTTGCTAGACAAAATCAACATACCCAGAGAATGGGAAATCAAGGAAGGAGAAGCAGCGCAAAGAAGAAACAAGCAAGAATCACCTAATTAAACAAAAACTTTGGGAGAGGAAAGAAGAAAGAAAAGAAACAAACAAACAAAGAAACCAAACCAAACAAACACAGAAGTAAGCAAACAAAGATAAAGAAGAACCATGTTCCTTCTTTGGCCATTGTGGTACCTCTCAGCCTGCTTGTGTTCATCAATCAATTACCCTGCAGGGTTCTATCTGCAGGTTTTGAGGCACATTTTAGCAATTAAACTATGTTAAAATTTTTAAGTAACCTTTTTTTTTTCTGGAAAAATAAGGGACCCAAAAGAAGGCCTCTTTTAGACCAATCCCTCCACCAAGTGCTCCCTAAATAGGCTGATGTTAACTTATCAAGCACTTCCCAAACAACCTCCTCAGGGGAGAGAGAGTCTGATACTCATCAGCACAGAATGATAAAATTGGCTGACTCTGCCCTTCCCAAACCAAGCCTCATATCACAGGGTGTTTAGGTAAATCAGGCTTCCTCAGCAGATTTGCCTCTCCCTTCAACTAGTGCTGCTTCAATCCTGCTGGTTTGCTCCCCAAACCTACAAGGGCATCCAGCCAGCTAAACCCACAAAAAGGAAACCCCTCTCAACCTTCTGCCAGAACCCTCCCACTCTCAGAGAATGCTCCCTTTCACTGTGTTGCCAGTGGAGTTGGGCCATATCCCCAGGTGCCTAGGTAAATCAGACTTCCTCAGTAGATTTGCCTCCCTGCTCAGCCTGGTGCCACTTCAAGCTTGCTTTTTTACTCCCCAATCCTGCAGGGTGCCAAGACACCCAAACCCACCAAAAGGAAAACCCTCTCACTGTCAGAGACTGCTCCTCTCACTGGATTGCCAGTGGGAGTTGAGTGTCATCCTAGTCTTTTGCCTCAAGGGTAGGGCTTAGCCAGCTGGGGAAAATCTCATGATTTTATCTTGAGCAATCCACCTCACTGTCCAGCTCCCTCCAGGTCAAAGTCCCTAAGGTTCTCACTCTGTGGGCTCCCAGACCAGACCACTCAGGCAGGATCCTGTCCCCAATCAGCTAACCTATGTTAGAGAGATGGTGAGTGCCCACCTAAACTGAGGCCATCTTGCCCCTCCCTCCACCACAACTATTTTAAAAATGTGATTTCATCTATTGTAACAATTGTAATAGTGTGGTATATAGAAACCCTGTTTTATGCATCTTCAACTTCTCTAATAAATAAAAGTAAAGATGGAACAATTGAATCAAATGTCACTGATGGAGTAAATTAGATGGGGATAGGATGGATCTTTTTGGCATAATGAAAATGATTTAGAATTGGACTGTGGTTATGGTTTCATGACTGTAGTTTTTTTAAAAAACATCAATGAATTGTATTAAAAAACAGATGAACTTTAGTTCATGTATATGATACTAAAAAGAGTTTTAAAAAAATAACTGTATACACACCTACGATGTGATCAAACTTTAATACTATAAATACCCTGGTATTAACAAAAGGGAAATGAAAACACATGTTTATAATATCTTGTACATGAATATCCATATGTTTGCTCAAAATGTCCCAAAGTTTTAATGTCCAATAGAGGAAAATGGAAACCATTTTGTAACATAATAATGTCAGTCAATGATAAAAACAGAAGAACTAATCAATTGACCAAAATGGTATTATGAAATGCTCCAGCAGAATCTTTGAACAACTAGCAAAATCTGTCAGTCATCCTCTTCAGAACTCCAGGGTAGAGTTACAAGGACTCAGTTACTGCGCAAGCAATGAATCAAGAAAGCACAACTTAAACATGGTAGGAAAATTTTCTAGCACTCTTGTTGGCCCTTCCACAACCACTTCCCAGGCTAGTATGGAATCAACCTGCACTGTCAACCCAGGTTTCTCATACATCCAGAGGGAGTAGAGTTACCCCTACCTGCATTCTCAGGTGCATGTATGCCTGTGACTATTAAGTGGCATCCGAAGACTGAATCAGTTCACTATTCTCTGACTTGCCATCCAGAACTTGCCCTGGGCACAGAAGGAGCTTCCCAAGGGCTTAATCAGCATAAGAAACAATTAACTCAAAGTTTCCTGGTGCTAATGGTTACAGGATTTAGAGCACATAGGGAGAAAGGAAAATCAATTTATTAGAGAGGAGAGGAATATTCAGATCCCTAACAATGGGAGAATTCCTACAGCAAAGGAGCACAGGCCCTGGATAAGAAGTATGTTCAGAAATTCTGGAGAGGTACTTGTGCTTTTGTCTCAGGCTGAACTTCTGGGTAGGAGGGCTAAATTCTGAGGTGAGCACCAACCATCATAAAGCCAATTTGCAATGACATTGAAATATGTTCTTTGTATTGCTTTCTTTGTTTTTTGTTTCATCCTAGCATTCAAAGAAATGTGTAATAATGGCTCAGGAACAATTATTTCAACAGTTAATACACAAAAATATTAAAATCACAATGTGGAATAAAACATTACAAAATGAAGAAAAAGGAAATGGTCATTCCAAAGGAGGAAAATAAAACATCATAAACAATCAATGTAGAAAACCAGATTTTGGACATACCAAGACTTAAAAAATGGTCTTAAATATGCTCAAACAACTAAAGGAGAACATGGATGAAAAACTTAAAGAATATCAGGGAAATGATGTGTAAACAAAACAAGAATATAATAAAGATGTGGAAATTATCAAAAGGAAACAAACAGTGCTGAAGACCACAATAGCTGAAATTAAATATTCCTTAGAACAGTTCCATAGTGGATTGGAAGTGGCAGTCGAAAGAATCAATGAACTGGAAAACAAAACAATTGAAATTATTCATGCTAAGGATAAAGAAAAGTGAATGAAGAGAAGTGATCAAAGCCTCAGAAACCTCTGGGATACCATCAAGTTAACAATATGCACATTATGGGAATCCCAGAAGGAGAAGAAAGAGAAGGGTCAGCAGGATATTTGAAGAAATAATGGCAGAAAACATCCCAAATTTAGTGAAAAATATGAATATTGACATTTAAGAAATCCAACAAACACCAAAAAAGGATAAATTCAAAGAAATCCATGCCAAAGTACATTTTAATCCTGCTTTCATATGTCAAAGAAAAGAGAGAATATGAAAAGTTGTAAGAGAGAAGCAATGCATCATGTAAAAGGGAGTTCCAATAAGATTTGGTGCCAATTTTTTATCATAAACCATGGAGGCAAGCAGGCAGTAGTAGAACTGCTTATTAAGTGCTGAAAGAAAGTAATTAAAAGCCAAGGATTCTATATCCAGAGAAACTCTGTTTCAAAATACAGGGAAAGATAAATACATTCCCAGATAAATAAAACTGAGGAAATTCCTCATCACTAGACCTGCCCTACATGCAATGCTAAAGAAATTATTCAGACTGAAAGGGAAGGTCACTAAACAGATGATTTAAGCAATATATAGACACAAAGATCTCTGTTAAATGTAAACACCTGGGTAATTATAAACTCCCAAATTACTCTATTGCATTTTTAGTATGTACCTCCACATACAAGATACACAAGGCAAGTGCATTTAAGTAATGATAATTATATGGTTTTGGACCCACAAGTTATAAAGATGTAATTTGTAAAAAGTACTTCATAAAGAGCAGAAATGGAGGAGTATTGTATGATACTAAAATTAACTTAGTATCAAATCTATACTGTTTATAGATTTGGGTTGTTAAATTAAACCTCATGACAAACACAAAGAAAACACAAGAAAAATATACAAAACGGAAATGAGAATGGATTCTAAATGGTTCACTAGAAAAGATAAACTAAAAACAAAAGGAAGCAGTAATAAAAAACAGAGAAACAAAAAAGGTATGAGACTTACAAAAACCAAATAACAAAATGACAGAAATCTGTTATTATTTGTAATTATTTTTAAAGTAATGCTTAAATTCTCCAGCCAAAAGGCAAAATAGATTAAAAAGCATGACCCAAATACATAATGTTTACAAGAAGTTCACCTTTAGTTCAAAGACACAAGTGGGTTAAAAATGAAAGGATGCAAACAATACTCCATGAAAAAGAAAAAGAAAAACTAAAAAGTCTCCATGAATATAGTAATGAAAACAGAGCAGTGATCACTAAATTGTCATGAAACAAAATAGAAAATTTAAATACTTTTAGAAAGAAAAAGAACAAGGTCAATTATAAAAATATGTGCACAAAACTCCAGAGC
>JAQZBX010041671.1:6724-22367 GCA_029593785.1 Cabassous unicinctus | reverse complement strand
AGAAGACAAGAAAAGAAAAAACTACAACAGTGTCTTCCTCTCAGGCCACCAGGGACTGGCTAGGCTCCTCTTCATGGATTGCCCTTGCCCCCAAAATCAATCATCCTGTGATCTGCCTCTCTGCAGGTACCTAAGTCAAGAAAGAGAGAAAAAATAAACAAATAAATGGACCTCCCTCTCAAGCCTTTGTTATCTGGCTAGGTCACTCCTTCACTGGCTGGACCACCCCACTCCTAGCCACCCCTCCAGTGCCCATATGGGCACTGCTACCCTGTCCTAATCAAACTGCTGCCCACCTTTCCCCTGGTGCCTGCCTGGGCCCCTTTCCAACTGCCCTTTCCAATCACCACATTGGCCCTGCTGCTTGCCTATGCCCTGCAAACCTCCCTACCTTCATGCAGCTTCTGGAGGAGGAGTGCAGCCTGCTGTTCCCTACCCCACTTCTAGGCTTCCTATAGGAGTTTTTAATCTATTCTGGATTGAAGTGTTTTGTCAGATATGTTTTATGAATATTTTCTCCCAATCATTTGCTTGTGTCTTGATTTTCTTTAAGGTATATTTTGATGAATGAAAGATATGATTTTAGTGATGTTTAATTAGTCAATTTTATATTTAATATAAAATCAAAAGCTTTATACTTAACACTTATGTTTAAGTCTGTCTCAGACTCAGTTTTTGCATGGTGTATAGTAGGAATCAGTTTGTATTTTTCCATGTGCTCTCAAGTTATTCCAGCCTAGTTTCCTCATTGAATTGCTTTGATGCTTTTTAAAAAAATCAATGGACTACATAATTCTATGTCTGGATTTTCCACCCTGTTATATTTATCTAGTTGTCTTCCTTATGCCCATTCCACAAATCTTGATTCTGTAGCTTTACAGAAAACCTGGAGGCCAAGTACTGTAAGTCCCCCTGCATTGATTTATTTTCAAGATCTTTTGACTATTCTAAGTATTTTTCATTTCCAAACAAATTTGAGAATCAGTTTGTGTACTTCTACAAAACAGCATTGTGTAATTTTGTTGGATTGTGTAGAAATAAAATATTACTTTGAAGAGAACTGGTATCTTATCAATAATGAGCCTTCTCATCCATGAGCATAATATATCTTTCTATTTATTAAGTCTTCTTTAGTTTTTCCAAGCAATGTTTTCTAAGATTTAGTGTAGAGACATTTCACACTTTTATTAATTTTCACTCTGCATCTTGCATTTTTTATGGTATTATGAATGAATTTTTTTAAAAAAATTTATAACAAGTAGTTGTTGCTAATATAGACAAATACTATTGAATTTTATGTTAACTTTGTATTCTAAGACCCTGTTGAAGTCACTTATCAGTCGTAATGCATTCTTGTTGATGATGATGATTCAAGTGATATACTATGTAAACAATAATATTGTAACTGAAGAGGGATAGCTTGCTTCTATATGCTTCCTCTCTCTCTCTCTTTCTCCTTTTTCCATCTTACTGCACTGGCCTCGTCCTCCAGGATAATATGAATAAAAATGGTAAAGAAAGACGTAATTGCCTTTTTCCCAAATTAGCAGGAAAGCATAAAATATTTCATCTTTAGTATTATATTTTTATAAATACTCTTCATCACATTAAGTAAGTTCCTTTGATGGCTAGTTTCCTAAGCCTTTTTTCATGAATGCATGTTGAATTTTGACAAATGATTTTTCAGTATCTAATGGGATAATCAAATAGATTTTTCTTCTTTTTTGTTTATTTTTAGTTTGTTAATGTGGTGAATTATATTTATTGATTTTTGCACTACTGGTGAATCATGGGCTTTATCCTTTCTGCATATTCAATTTACTAATAGTTTCTCAAGGAAGTGCTCATAAATAAAACAATGAGGGGCTTTTCAAAGGGACACCAGAGCCAAAGGAAAGAGCTCCCAATGCTTAAACTATTTGGGGAAGAAAATAAATAAAACAATTTAAGATTATAACTCAATGAATAAAATAAATATGCATGTATCTATAAAACATAAATAAATAAATGGGGAAATGACCAATCTCCTGTGCAGATAATTCCAAATAATTTATGTAGATTCTCACCAAGTAAAGAGAGCACCAAGTGGACCTATAAAGTGGGTTATGCTTAGTGATTTGCAGCTGAAAAGTACAGTTGTGAAAGGGGGAAACAATTAACTTTACAGTGGAGAAAACTATTAAGCACTAACAGCAAGTAGACCAAGTTTAACTCATCAATTAGAACTCATGTTGATAGCATGTACCCTTGATATGAGTGTTTTGAGAATTGCATTCACCACATGGGTATTTTTTCCAGAAACTCATAACATCAGACTAAGCAAGAGAACATCAGACAAACCCCAATTGAGGGACATCTATAATATACCTGAAGAGTACTCCTTGAAACATTCAAGTCTTCAAAAATAAGGAAAGTCTAAAAAAGTGTCATAGCCCAGAGGAGCTTAAGGGGACAATTAAATGTAATGGGATATCTTGGATGAGATCTGGAAGAGAGAAAGGACCTTAAGTAAAAACTAAAAACATCCAAATAAAGCATGGATTTTAATAAAAAATGATGTATCAGTATTGGTTTATTATTTGTGATGAATGTATCAGTAACTTAAGATAATAATAGGGGATCCTGGGTGTGTAGTATGTGGGAATTTTTTGTGCTATCTTTGCAACTTTTCTGTAAATATGAAAATATTTTAAAATAAAAAGTTGATTTAAGTACAAAAATTAAGGTCAATAGATGTATCGGGAGTGGATTCATGGATTGCTGTGTAATAAAACAAGAATACTAAAATGTTACTGGTAAAATTTATGTGGTGGCTATACAGGTATTCAATGTAAAGTTCTTTTAACTTTGCTGCATGTTTGAAAATGTTCATAACAAAATGATAAAGTATATTAATGTAATTTAAAATATTAGTCTTAATACTCTTTCCTTTGTTATACAACATTTATTTTTTTCTTTATTATTTACTGACATTATTACATATACAAACTTCAAAAAAATAACAGTATTCATTATTGATTTCTCTTCTGGTGATTGTACTATTCATTCATGTCATAACATTATTATTACTGAAAATAATTTTATCATAAGGATGTATGGTTAAAACTTATTCCCCCTGAGTAACAAGTCATGAGATATGCCACTGCAGTATACAACCTGGTGTGTATAACTCAAATAATCCTGGGCTGAGCTCCCAACCTGAGGGAAAGGCTATAATGAAGGAAGAGTCAAGGCCATGCAGGTGGTCTCACTGTACTCTCTGCAGAAGACATATGCAAGGACATTAGTGACTTTTGGCCCAGGCACAGTCCTGGCAGTGGTTAGAACCCCAGGAACATGTAGCAGGAAGGAATAAATGGTGATGTCCCTGATATTTGGGGGAAGAGCCCCACAACATAATTTTATAACTGATGTCATGATTCTAGTTTTGTCTCTATTCTTGGGTAGTCAGGGATGCTGGGTTAAAGCTTCAGAAGTACCTTTACATTTTCTATACAAATTGTTTGAAAATAAATATAAACAGCATTGAAATTCTGTTGCCATTTATAAATCATTTTAACAATGCCTCTCCATCTCCCTAACTTGAATTTTAATGAATTAGACACTTAAGGCAGAAGTCCACTGGGGCCTCCCTATCCATTTGTTTTAATTTTTGGCTACAATTTCCTGATTTTCAGGGTTACTTAGCTTCTCCATTGCCACAGGGGTTTCACTTCCACATTGGAGTCTTTCAATATGGAAATCAAACTCCACTGTCTCAAACCCCCATTTCTTCAGTGAGGATTTTAGTGGAATGATGGAGGAGTTTACTAGGCAATGCCAACAACTTCAAATGCATAGGTCTGCTGGCTAGAATGGCCCAAGTAACAGGGCTGCTTTCATCTCAGCCTGGATCTGCTGCAGGGTCGCAGTCAAAACTGAAAGTGTTGAAGCAGTGTTCCTGAGTGTGGAAATCCTGCCTCCAAGATTCAAAGAGGCTTACCAGGCATTGTACTTCCTTGTTAGTAGTGAGAGACATGAAATATGGTAATTTGTCCTCTATTTAGAAGGGGATGTCTCAGTATTACCCATCCACTACACCTGAAACAATTTCACTGCTCATCACAACTCCCACCATCTGTAGCACTAAGGCCTCCAAGGTACTTCTTGCTCACCTAGTCTAACATGATATCATTATCTTATAGGGAGCATTTTGATGAGGTCCTTTCTCCACGATTCAAAGAGCCATCCTAACATTATGATAGCACCATCTCTGTGTCCTTGCCAGGGTTTACTCTTGTATCATGGAAGAAAGCTCTCATAAATAAATTCTTCCTTATTTAACTGATACCCCATCATTATTCACACTCAGGATCCATTCCCATCTTTACTCTGCTGTCTGATGGTGATACATGTTGGCTAGGTCCTGCCGCTCCTTTGAGGAATACTCCCTTTCCTCACTTGGAAGGCCCATCATATATGTTGTGATTTAAACTCAATTATTAGTTGTTGAAGAAGGGAGGAGGTTAAGATCCTGTGGTGGAAGGTGTGGTTTCTTGCAAGGCAAAAATTTCTGCATTGAAATAACATTAGGACAAATCTTCTTGACCTGGGATTCAGTAATGTATTCTTAGATATGACACAAAAATCACAAACAACAAAAAAATAGGTTATTTTGACTTCATCAACATTAAAAACTTTTCTACATCAAAGGATATTATCAAGAAAGTGAAAAGTTAAATTACAGAATGAGAGAAAATAGTTGTCAGCCATATTGGATAATGCTTAGTATCCAGGATTTATAAGGAACTTTTACAATACAACAAAAAGACAAATAATGCAATTAAAAAGTGGGCAAATGTCTTGAATAGATATTTTTCTGAAGAAGATATACAAATGGACAATAAACATATGAAAAGATTTTCAATATCATTGGCCATTTGGGTATTGCAAATCAAAACCATGATGAGATGTTACTTAATACCCACAAAGATGGCTACTATTTAAGAAAATAAGAAAGGAAAATAAGTGTTCATTAGAGAGGGTATGAAGAAATTGAACTCTAGTGCATTGTTGGTGAGAATGTAAAATGGTGCATCACTAGGGAAAGCATCAACATGGCAGTTCCTCAAAAGAATTAAATAGAGAATTACCATATGATACAGCCACCTCACTTCTAGGTATATACCCAAAGATAGGAAAAACAGGGCCTACAACAGATTCTTGTACACCAATGTTTACAGCAACATTATTCACAATAACAAAAAGTTGGAAACAACCAACTGTAAATCAAGAAATAGAAATGAAATGTGGTACCATACACACAATGGAATATTATTTGACCATAAAAAAGAAGTTCTGAGACATCCTGAACCATGGAAGAACCTTAAAAACAGTATGCTCAATGAAATAAGCAAGACACAGAAGGACAAATATTGTATGATGTATTCATTAAAAATGTTTAGGAAGAGCAAATACAGACAGAAAGTAGTTTAGAGGTTATCAGAGGATGGGAGGTGGGGAAAAGAGGAGTATATGTTTGGTGGGTATGGAGTATGTGTAACTAAAACTAATAAAACTTTTGGATTAGAGATAGGGTTAGGGTTAAGGTTCAGTTTAATGTTATCACTTGGGTTAGGGTGTGGATTACAGTTAGGATTAGGGATTGTGTTAGAGCTGGGGTAAGTCTTAGGTTTAGAGTAAGGCTTAGGGTGTCATTAGAGTTAGATTTAAAGGTAAATTTAAGGTTTACTATAGACATTTGGTTATGGGAATGGTGTGTTGAAGTTAAGGTTCAGTTTAGGGTTAGTATTAGCTTTGCTTATGGTTAGGATTATAAGGTTTTCAGTTAGGGTTAGGTTTAGGCTGAAGTTTTTGGTTTTGTTAGGGTTAGGGTTAGATTTAAGATTCTGCTTAAGGTTAGGCTTAGGTTTGGGTTAGTTTTAGATTTAGGATTAGGACTAGAATTAGGTAGGTTAGGGTTATACTATGGTTTAGGGTTAATGTTATGGTTAGATTAAGGGTTAAAGTTAGGTGGGGCTGTATGTTAGGATAAGGGATAAAGTTATGTTTGGTGTTAGTGTTGGTGTTAATGATTAGGTTTAGGATGAAAATTATGCTCATAATTAGAGTTAATGTTTGGGTTAAGTTTAGCATTAATATTATGCATAGGGTTACAGGCAGTGTTAAGGTCAGAATTTGGTATAACATTTGGGTTTGTTTATGGTTAGGGCCACATTAGAGTTAGGATTGGAGAAAGAACATGGTGAGGGTTAGGTTAAAGATTAATAACAATATTATTGTTTGGTTACAGTAAGGTTAAGGTAAAAATAAGTTTGGCAGTGGCTTCAAAGTATGGGGTTGCTAACTTTTCCCCATTTCTTTTGTTTTTATAAAATTTTTAAAAATTTTATGAACTTTTTAAATTGAAGTTTGTCATTCATACATGAGCATCTGTAGATAATAAGTGTTTAGTAAAAGTTGTGAACTTACAAAACAAGCACACATATCATCATACAAGGATCCCATACATCACCCCACCACCTGCACCTTGCATAGTTGTGAAACAATTGTTATAAACTATGAAAAGAGCATTGTCAAAATATTACTGCTAACTATAGCCAATATCTTATATTTGGTATATTTTCCCACCAACTCACCTGGTTATTGACACCCTGTATTAGTATCACATACTTTTTATTGTTCATGAGAGAATGTTCTCATATTTGATTAGTTAATCACAGTCCATTTGCACCACAGGACTCATTGTGTTATATAGTCCCATGCTTTGTACAATCCATTCAAAATGTACACTTGGCACTCATATTCACCACAGAGTTGTGCTGCCATCACCTCAGTCAGTTTTAGAACATTTTCATTACTCCAAAAGGAAAAATCCCATAACCCCATATACCCCTCTAATGATGTCCCTTAGAATTGATATAATATCTTCTTTGTCACTGCTTCAAAAAATTACAATATTATTGTTTAATATAATTTGTATGTTACATTAGTTGTAATTTCCCCATATATCACCATATTCTTTACACTTTGTAAAAGAACATTTTTATACTATTAACCATAATCTTCATCCACCACAAAAATCACTATGTTATTTGGTCCCTACATTAATCTCTAGCTTCCTTTCAATTGAAATATTTTAGCCACAATCACATTTATAAATATGCAGTGTTAGTTATACTCACCCTAATGTATTACCATCAACTTTATTCATTCCCACACATTTACAATAAATCTTATTAAAAATTCTTCATACATTAAGCATCACCTCTGATTCTCAACTCACATTCTATTTCCTAGTAATCTATATTCTAGAGTTTACCTCCAAGAAATTATTCATCATTTTACTTCTTATTATGGAGACCATACAGTATTTGCCTTTTTGTGTCTAGTTTATTTCACTTAACATAATGTTCTCAAGGTTCATCCGTGTTGTCATCTGCATCCCGATTTCATTTCTTCTTACACCTGAATAGTATTCCATTGTATGTATGTACAGCATTTTGTTTATCCACTCATTGTTTGATGGACACTTGGGTTGTTTCCATATTTTAGCAATTGTGAATAATGCTGCTATGAGCATCAGTGCACAATCAGTTTGTGCCATTGCTTTCAGTTCTTCTGAATATATTCCTACTAATGGGATTGCTGGATCATATGGTAGTACTATAGTTTCTTGTGGGAGTGCCAAAGTGTCTTCTACAAAGGCTACACCATTCTACATTCCCACCAACAATGAAGCTGTGTTCCTATTTTTCCACATCCTCTCCATCACTTGTAGTTTTCTGTTTTTTAAATAATGGCCATTCTATAAGGTGTGAAATTATATCAGCGTAGTTTTTATCAGCACTTCCCTAATAGTTAATGATGTTGAACATTTTTTCATGTGCTTTTTGGCCATTTGTATTTCCTATTTGGGGAAATGTCTATTCAAGTAGTTTGCCCATTTTTAAATTGGGTTTCTTGTCCTTTTATCTTTGGGTTGTATTATCTCTTCATATAACATGGATATCAAATCCTTATTGGATATATGGTTTCCAAATATTTTCTCCCATTGAATAGGCTACCTTTTCACCTTCTTGACAAAGTCCTTTGATGAACAAAAGTGTTTTAAGTTTGAGGAGGTACCATTTATCTATTTTTCCCTTTGTTGTTTATGCTTTGGGTGTAAGGTTTAAGAAACCACCACCTACCACAAGAGCTTGAAGATGTTTCTTAACATTTTCTTCTAGGAGTTTTATGGTTGTGCCTTTTATATTTAGGTCTTTGATCCATTTTGAATTAATTTTTGTATAAGGTGTAAGATAGGGGTCCTCCTTCTTTCTTTTGGATATGGATATCCAGTTCTCCCAGCACCACTTGTTGAATACACTGTTTTGATTATCCTGGGATCTTTCTTGCAGACTCAAGCTTAGAGGCTTTTTGCCCAATACCTGGGACTCTGCCAAGAGTGGCTCATTCCCTATACAATAAAAGAAATAAGAGAACCATGAAGTGAAGCAGTGAGGGGCTCCTGACAGGCAGGAGGCCTCAAGGGGCACAGGTCCCCCTTAGCTGTAGAGAAAGCAATCTCTTACTGGGCCTGGTGGTAAGGAGGAGGAGGTGGCAAATGCTGGAAGAGCCAAGCTCCCCTAAGACCTTACATCTGAATCAGGGAAATATCATGCCCAGGAAGGAGTCTGTCTGTGTCCCATCAGTGAATGATAAAAGTCCTCTGGGTGACTGAGCAGTTTCCATCTTCTCAGGTTTCTCCTCTGGTGGGCTCATGGCCTTATTATAAACCCTAGTCTAGGGTTTAAAATAAGGTTTATTTTATTTTATTTTTTTTTAAGATTTATTTATTTATTTATTTATCCCCCCCTTGCTGCTTGTGTTTGCTGTGTCCATTTGCTGTGTGTCTTTTCTGTGTCTGCCCATCTCCCCCTTGCTGTGAGGTCTTGCTGCATCAGCCTTGCGCTGCATCAGCCGGCCCGCCCTCACAAGGAGGCCCCGGGAAGCGAACCCGGGGCCTCCCATATGGTAAACGGGAGCTCCATCGATTGAGCCACACCCGCTTCCCTAAAATAAGGTTTAAATCCCTCATCCATCCCAGTGATCAACCCCCCTTCTATCTTCCAGAGCTTTTTCTCCAACCTTTTAATAGCTTGCTGTCTCTGATTCAATGACATTGAGTCCTTCTCTCTCTCCCATGCTATAGCAGCCTTCTGTAAAAAGTCATCCTTGGCTGTTTAATACTGCCTGGTGCAGTTTTTGTCTTTGACAGTCCCTAAATGATTAATCAAACAATCACACCAATTAACATCTCACATTGTGATAAGATATATGAAGAATATTAAAAACATACTATAAAAAAGAGTAGAGGCAACTAGGGATACTAATTTGAGATTGGAGGATTAGGGAATACCTTTCTGGGCTAGTGACTGGTAGTAGAAGTGGTTGAAGGAAATCTATATATTTGTTTCATCCTTTGGTGAAAAAAAAATTATAGGATTTGATTCACCTATGTGTGGATGGAGAGATATGGAAGGTAATATAAGAACAGAGACATTGGGTGCAGCAGAGTTAAATGTAGTCAATATGCCTATGATTCTCTGTCAGGTAAGGATCTGTCTGCATATAAGCTATCAAACACCTATACATGTAATTCCATATATAGACTAATAAAGGTGTTCTTGTAAAACTATACGAGAGAAAACATTCCAACAGTGTCTGAGGGAAAGCCCAAAACATGAGATTTTCAGTGCTAAAAATTGAACTGTCCAAAACAAACCAGGATGGTTGTTACCTTGGTAGCCCTCACCTTAACATACTATAGGGAGTACAAATTTCCCAACTACAATTTTATTGCTAATATTGACTATAAATAAGTAGAATGTGCATCACTAGTTAAGTTGCTGGTCTACTGGATGAACATTCAAAGAGCTTAAATGTTCAAAAGGCTACTAGAATACTTTGATTTTTGATTTTTACTCTTTTTTTTATATTTGATTTTTACTCTTCAGGAGGTGTGTCATTGAACAGGAATATTAGCATCTCTTAAGTCAAACATAAAAACAAGAGTTCAACTAGCTCAAATAAAACCACTACAAATAAAGTAAAGGATCGTATCAAATAGCAAACATCATAGACACCAGGTCGACTAGCAACGGCAGCAGAATCACCTGGGAACCTTAGCAAATATGAAGTCCCATTAGCAGAAATGCTGATTTGGTATGCTTGGAGTGGGGACAGGAGACCACTGGGAGCTGGCTTTTTAACAGGGTCCATAAAGGATTCCTATGCATGTGACACCATACCATAATATGGAAGACACTGCACTGATTCTTCCACCCACTTTTTCTTTTAATCCATTAAACATCAATTATTCATTTGAATTTCTAGCCATCCTGACTGCCAGGTAAAATACAGAAAATCCAGTTTAATTTGAGTTTCTCATAAGAAATGAATATTTTTTTAAAGTATGCTCCATGGGAACATATAATAATACAAAATATTATAAATCATATTATAATACTATAAAGTATTATAATAATGCTACTAATTATATTATAAAATATATGTGGTATTTTATTATAATAAATTATATTTTAAATATAATGTAAGAGGAAAATTAATTAGCCATTGTTTCTCTGAAATTCATATTTTATTGGGCATTCTCTATTTTTACTTGCCAAATCTGGCAATCCTGCTATCTAGGGAATTTTCAATCATATGCAAAAATAGAAAGAATAGGAGAGTAAATCCATATGTCACCATCACACTTTTTGGAGAATTATCATTTGAACCAATAATCTTCAATTTAAGTGTTTTGACTATCATGCTCCATAGTGTGGGAGAAATAGGAAAAAAATTGTATTGTTCTCTTAGCTTAGCATCACATTTGGGGAAGAAGGTAAACATTCAAGAAACAACTAGTGAAGAATTAGGTGCTAAAGTCTATGATGCTAGCTGCATGTTCTACAGGAGTTCCCAGAAGGAAGAGTCAGTGTTGACTGGGGTGATTTTGGATGAGTTGAGGCAGGAGTGGAGATTGTATTAGGTCTGGTAAAATATGTGTAGATAGAGAAGAGGTGGTCAGGATTTCCAGATAAAGTAACCAGCATAGCTAGGTTTGATTCAATCTGGATCTATAAAAGTCTCTCCATTTGAAAGCACTCACCCCTTCTGCTTCACATTGCAATCCTCAGGGCTTAGAGCAGCTGTCCCTCATCTGACCAATATACATCAAGCATGGCTATAAATTGTATAATCACGACAGGTGAGCTCTTGACCTATTACACCTTATGGCTTTTCAACCTTCATGCTGTAACTCATTAGTTAACCTCTGGATTATGCTGCTTTTGATATTATTGGAGCATTAAATATTCCCTTGATTGAAAATAGTCCTGGGGTGAAATATAATTGATAAGAGGAAAAAATGTCTATTCAGTTGGCCACCTTTATGCCAAAGCTTATGAAAAGATTTGGGTATTTGAATCTATATGTGCTTGTCAAATAATTAAGAAAAATAATGCATTATGTATATGTAATGTATTAAGTATAATGTATTATGTATACCTCAATGCTTAAACAGCATTGAAAATTTAAAATGGTCTATTTTTAAAGATGTGTGAGTGACAGCAACATAAAATATAGGGATTATGCATTTTATAATTTTTCACTTTTTCATTTCTCTAAATTGTGATTGTGTCTTGGAATACTAAAGATAAAAACTTGAAAAACTATCTTCTTGAAATATAATATGGATACAGATCAAGAACTATCTATGGGGAAGCGGATGTGGCTCAATCGATAGGGCTCCCGTTTACCATATGGGAGGCCCCGGGTTCGATTCCCAGGGCCTCCTGGTGAAGGCAAGCCCACCAGCCCACATGGCTCAGTGAGCTGACACAGCAAGACGTCGCAACAAAAGGAGACAAGCAGACACAGAAAAACGCACAGCAAATGGACACAGCCAGCACAAGCAGCAAGGGGGGGGGATAAATAAATAAATGAAAAATAAATCTTTAAAAAAAAAAAGAACCATCTATGAACAGAATCCTCAAATGACCCCCTCACCTCTCTCCATTCCCAAGGATAACAATTATCCTGACTTATAATTGCACAGAATAGTTTTGTATGGTTTTGTACTATAGATATAGATATAGATATAGATATATAGATAGATATAGATATAGATAGATATAGATATATAGATATAGATGATATAGATATAGACAGATATAGATACAGATATATAGATAGATATAGATATAGATAGATATAGATAGATATAGATATATAGATATAGATGATATAGATATAGACAGATATAGATATAGATAAATGTATATATCTAGCTATATATCTATAGTGTCATATGGTGTGCACCCAAGTAATTATAATTTTTAAATAACTCTTGTTATTACTCATGTAATATACACTGAACATTAAAAAATTGTGAAATACATCTTAATTTTTAATTACTTTTTATATTTTATGTATGTCTCTGTGCAATTTATTTGATCAAGTTTATAAGCTGTTTAGAGGTCCTGCATAAAAAGAAAAGTTCCCATTACTTTGTGAGATTTCTATTAATCATTTTATTCTGACCACTTTATTATTTTTATTATTCATCCACTTCCTCAAAACTTAATTCTTAGACTTCTCCAGGTGCCTTACAATCTTTACCACATCTACAGTAAGAATAGAAATGTAAAGATAAAATGTGCAGTTTGTTTTCCAGGTGGTGTGTTTACTGGGAGGTGGTAAGCATTAAGTAAATAGTTGTGGTTGGCAGCACTGCTCCTGTAAGGAGAGCTGTTATCTTTCAGAGCCATACTCTTGGACCTGCTCTCAAGAGTGGCTTTGCATCCAAGACTAGAAGTGAAAAGCCAAACTTTTATTGTTTCCCTTCACCCCATTATGAGCATAAGTACAACGCAGAAACAGTTCATCCATATAAACTACAAGTAAGTATAGTAATCTCTACCCCTGGCAAGACACCAGGCTTACTCAAAAGTAACTGCCACTTATGTTTATAGACCATAAAATTTGAAAACTGTGCCCTGAACAGAATTCAGCATAGCCCTGAGAGTCTTTTTTTTCCTTTCTTTTAAAAGAAGCTTTAGATTACATAAATGTTATACTGAACATATAAGGCATTCCCACATACTCCAACACCTCCCCTTCACATACGTTCCTCCATTAACATCTTTCATTAGTGTTACATTTGTTACAATTGATGAGCACATATTGAAGCATTGCTACTAACCATGGTCTATAGTTTACATTATGGTTTACACTCCACACCACACAAATTTATTGGTTTTGACAAAGTGTATAACGGCCTGTATCCATCATTGTAATATGCAGAACAATTTTAATATCTCCAAAGTGCCCCATGTTTCACCTATTCTTCCCTCTCCCTTCCCTCAAAACCTCTGGTGACTACTGTCTTTATATTAATGATATAAGTTCTTCCATTACTAGAATAATAATTGTTCTAGTTCATATTTGCATTCCACCCTTATGTGTGTTCATTCCTCATTTTTGAGGGTTTTGAGATGGTGATACCCACTATGCTTCTGATTGAGAAGGGACTTAGATCCCATGGAACTGTCTTGTTTGCACTTGTAATACTCTCTGTGTTTTTGGAATGGGCATTGTCCATCATGATCCTTTTGTTAGTTGGCCTGGGTGAGTTCAATGAACTGGAGAGTAGGTGTTTGCTACAACTCTGCTGAGATTCAGGGCTCAACCGTCATATGAACAGCCTGTAGATTTAAGTCTCTGGGGTATATATTTAATGGGTATAGTGCTAATTATAGGTTCAAATAAAAGAGGTAGAAGAACCATGTATAGGAAAGTTATGAATCTGTCTAACTGACAAAATATATAGGTTATCATATATTCCAAGGTAAGGTCACCAGTTGGATGCCGATTTCCTGGGGTTGTCTGCATTGCCTATAATGTCTAGATCTCTAGAGCCATCAGGAGCACCCCTGCTTGAGATACTGTTTACTGTGGCAGTCAGTGAGATCTTCCTGAGACATGCATAAGCATAACCTCTGGAATGACCTCCTGACTCTGAAATCTCTTGAGATCGCCTTTTGAAATATAAAATACAAAATACTTGTACACTCAGCCCAGGATCTTGGGATGCAACTTTTCCTTGATACAATCATTCTTTGCTCTTCAGCATGAATCCTAGCCCATTTATTTCCTGTTCCCTTCATCTTCGCAAGTTCATCAACCTTTTCACCGGAGCCCTTTTGGATGAACCAGAGCATATGTGCAGGAAGGAAGAGTACTCTGTTTAGATGTAACATCCTAAGTAGTATCTCCCCCTTGGCTCTCTCTCCCTCTATTTTTTATTTTAGGAAGTGCTCCAATGAACAGCATCCTTGTTAACACCTTGACTTTTTCTTCAACTTTCATGACATAAACAGCCAACATTAGTTGACAAGGCTGGTTGAGTTGTAGATAAATTTTCTCCAATCACACAATTTTTGACCAGTTACTAGTATTCAAATTTTTTCAACCCTCACTTCTTAAGCCACTTCAACCCCTTCCTTCAATGAACTTACTTCTTAACTACAAAGCCTACCATCAGGGACTTCAGGATTTTTTTGTACATTTCTTAAATTTTAGAAGTTGTGAGTTAACAAAACAATCACGAATACCATCCAGGACTTCCATACATTGCCCCACTACCAACACTGTACATTTTTGTGACACATTTGCTATAAATGATGAAAGAATATCATCATAATATTATTTCTATCTATAGTCCATAGCTTATATTTGGTGTATTTTTCCCACAAACCATCCTAATTTTAACTCGATCCATTTTGAGTTAATTTTTGTATAAGGCACAAGATGGGGACCTCTTTCTTTCTTTTGGCTATGGATATCCAGTTCTCCCAGTTCTGTTCATTGAATAAACTGCTCTGACCTAGCTGGGTGGGTTTGACACACTTGTCAAAAACCACTTGACTAGATGTGTGGGTCTATTTCTGAATTCTCAGTTTGATTCCATTGGTCAATATGTCTGTCTTTATGCCGGTGCCATGCTGTTTTTAGTACTGTTGCAAAATAATGTGCTTTAAAGTTAGGAAGTGAGAATCTTCCAACTTCATTGTTCACTTAAAAAATATTTTTGGCTACTCAGGATCCATTAACCTTAAAAATAAATTTGGTACTTGGCTTTTCCATTTTTGCAAAAAGGCTGTTGGGATTATTATTGGGCTTTAGTTGAATCTGTAAATCGGTTTGGGTAGAATTGACATCTAAAGATATTTAGTCTTCCAATATATGGATATGGAATGTTCATCAATTTATTTTGGTCTTATTTTGGTTTCTTTTAGCAATGTTCTGTAGTTTTCTGAATACAGGTCCTTTATGCCCTTGGTTAATTTATTCCTAAATATTTGATTATTTTAGTTGCTATTGTAAATGCAGTTTTTTTCTGACTTCCTCCTCAGATTGCTCGGTAGTGTATAGAAATGCTACTGAATTTTCTGTATTACTCTTGTATCCTGCTACTTTGCTGAAGATGTCTATTCTAGTAGCTGTGTTATGGAGTTTTGGAGATTTTCTAGGTATAGGATCATATTATTAGGGAATAGTGAAAGTTTTACTTCTTCCATCTCTATTTAGATGT
>JAQZBX010041670.1:6522-22368 GCA_029593785.1 Cabassous unicinctus | reverse complement strand
CAGAGGCCAGAGAGTGAACCCGGGGACGTCATATGTGGGAAGCTGGTGCTCAACCACTGAGCCACATTGGCTTCCCTGGGTTGTTTTTTTCATTTGTTTTCCTTGTTTTGTTTTTTCAGGAGGCACTGGGAACTGAACCTGGAACCTCCCACGTGGGAGGTGGTTGCTCAACTACTTGAGCCACATCCATTCCCTGTGATGATTTTTAATGCAATAATAGAATATAGATATAACACCTTCATAGATAGCATTTTTGGAAGGCTGCTATGCTCATCGCTATACCATCAACGCTGCCCGGCATAGATGCATTTTTGCAACCTCTTCTTTTTCTGGATGTTTGTAATTTATATTTTATTAGTCATATAAGTTTATATACCCTTTACAATAAACTTCAAAATAGTACTGAAAGTAAACTTGATGAAAATTATATTTAAATAAATTGGCACAAATTCTCAAGAATGTGATTATTTCATTTAACCATTCAATTTAAGAAACATTCAAATGCCTAGAATGTAACAGGCAGAGAAAGGGATAAAAAAATGTATGACATATGTCCTTGATGTCAAAGAGCTCAGAGGGATGAACAAATTAATATAACATGGTGCATCAATATATGGTTAATGCTATGAAAGAAGGATGCCTATCTTAAAACTTATTTAGAGATATTATAAGAATTTATGAATATATAACATTCTTTTCACCATTACCAGAGTGAAAATGATGACTACAGATATGTTTAACAATATTTTGATCTTGTCCAAGAGCAAAGAATCCAACAAAAAGAAAAATGAGGCAGTAATAAAGCTTAGGGGGAGTTGGTTGAGATAATCCATCGTTCTCTACATCTTCTTGAAGACTCATACTCATCTACTATAATAGATTTATTCTTTTCTCTAAGTTTATTAACAAAAACATTAATCATTGAATTAAGTAGGTTCCATCAATATAACATTATTTCAGAAATAACACTTTTTTTGAAGTGGGGAGAGTCTATTAAAGAGTCCTAATATAACTACTTTACACATTCCTAACTATCCTTAAAGGTAGAGTTTTAGATTATCTCCTCAGTAAACCCTCTTTTATCTCTTCCAAGCAATTCATTCCCAAGGTTTTTGCTCCTACACAGTCATACCTGTGGAATAGTGCTTTTCATATTTTACTGAAATTTTCTTATTTACATGTCTCTGCCTCTCCAGAGTGGTCTCCAAAATTTTGATCATGTACCTCTTTCTATCAGTAAAACAATTTCTGAATGTCATAAACCACTGGATTAAAACATTTGCATAGCATGCTCAATAAATATTAAAAAGATAAGCTAAAGATAAAATGAACAATATTTAAGATAGTTTCTCTTTTTTATAACTAAGTGCAAAAAACATTTTTCTTTACTAATTTTTTTTATGAGAAAAATGTGGTTGAATATGTTTCATTATTTTGGAAAACTTTGGCATGACATTTTGTAATATATTATTTCATAATTAAGTTATTTTAAAAAGAGAGATAGATTGAAATGTAAGACATACAACGTTAGCTATCCATGGTAGTTTGAGATGGTATGTACCCCAGACAATCATGTTCGTAAAGCTGGTCTATTTTTGTGTGTGCATCTTTATTGTGGGTGGGATTTTTTATTAGGTTACTTCAGTTAAGGGCCTTTTGATTAGGTTACTTCAATTAAGGTGTGGCCTAGCATAGGTTTTAATCCTCTAACTGGAGTCCTTTATAAATGAGATAAATATGGAGAGAGGGGAGAGAAAAGTCACTGAAGCCAGAAACTGAAAGGAAACCTGGAAGAGAAGGGAGAAACCAGCAGACACTGCCATGTGCCTTGCTATGTGACCTGCCATGTGAACAGAGGAGTCCAGAATCGCTGGCAGCTATCCTGTCTTTGGGGAGAAAGTAATGCCTGATGATGTGATGATGTGGACACTTTCACAGTCTCAGAACTGGAAGCTTGCAAGTTAATAAGTCTCCATTGTAAAAGCCAACCCATTGCTGGTACATGGCATTTTGGCAGCATAGCTAACTAAAACACTATCTCATCTACCAAATATGCGAACAACTTTTTTGAAATTGGCTTGTCCCCAATGTTAACTAGTTATTCTGACAAAATTATTGGAAGATGTTACATTTTAAATATTTTAAATAAGCCAGTTCAAAATCTGCTAAAACTCTTACAATGGAAGATTTTTAAATAGGTTAGGACTTTTTATTTCTCTCGGGTTTTTTTTTTTGTTTTTTTTTTTTACTTTTTATGGTAGTACAAAATATACAACTTTTTCCCACTTTAATCACTTTCAGGTATATAATTAAGTGATATTAAATACACTCATGTTATTGTGCTACCATCACCACCGTCCATTACCCAAACTTTTAAATCACTTCAAACAGAAACTCTGTACTCATTAAGCAATAACTCCCCATTCATTAACCTCCCCAGGCAAGCCCTTGGTAACCTGTAATCTACTTTCTTTTCCTATGAATTTGCTTATTCTAGGTATTTAATTTAAGTGAGATCAAATACTATTTGTCTTTCTGTGTCTTGCTTATTTCAGTAAATATGAAGCCTTCAAGATTCATTCATGTTGCATAAATAAGAACTTCATTTATTTTTATGACTAAATAATATCCCGTTGTATACAAATACCACATTTTGTTTTTCCATTCCTCTGCTGAAAGACACTTGTGTTGTTTCCACTTTTTGGCTATTGTGAAGCCTGCTGTTTTATGAACACAGTGGTACAAATATCTGTTCAAGTCTCTCCCTTCAATTCTTTTGGGTATATACTACTAAGTGGGATTGCAAGGTCATATGATAACTCTATGCTTAACTTTCGGAGAAACTGCCAAACTGATTTCCACAGTGGCTGCACCATTTTACATTCCCACCAACAATGTATGAGGGTTCCAATTTCTCCATCTCCTCACCAACACCTGTTATTTTCTGTTTTTCTAATAATAGCTATCTTAGCATAAAGTGGTATCTCATTGTGATGTTTATTTGCATTTCCCAGATGACCACTGATGTTGAGCATCTTTTCATGCGCTTATTGGCCACCTGTATATATTCTCTGAAGAAATGTCTATTCAAGTCCTTTGCTCATTTTTAATTGGGTTATTCATCTTTTTGTTGTTGAGCTGTAGGAGTTCCTTATATCTTCTAGATATTTAACCCTTATCAGATATATGATTACTAATTATTATCTCCCACTGTGTAGGTTTTTTTCACTTTCTCAGTAATGTCCTTTGAAGTATAAAAGCTTTTATAATTTTAACGAAGTCCATTTTATCTAATTTTTTGTTTCTGTTCCCCCTAGACTTTTTAAGTGTGTAATTAATTTTTATAAAGGACACAAATACCATATCCACTAACAAAAAAACATAACAATGCAAACTGTTTTAAGTATTCAAGTACACATTTTCAAAATAGTCTCTACATCACAAATTCATTTTGATAAGTATTTTTTCCCTTATTGGAAAAAATGCAATCTTTACTATAAAGGTCAGATTATAGTAATCTGTGAGACAGAAAAGAGCTGATATAAATAATTTGAGAAGTTGTTAGTGCTACCATTTTTTTGTTGTTTGCATATGTTTGCAATCTTAGAATTATCTTCGGATTCTTTGTAGGATTCCTTGTGACATTTTGTACATTTGTGATGATATAATTAGTAAATGCACTTAAAAATCACATATAAACTGCAATGCATCATAATGTGCTGGAAGTGAATGGATAAGTGAGAGGAGCATGTTTATCCTCTCACTGTAATGGAATACAATCTGAATGTTAAATATTAACAAAGATTAATTTCTTTTGTGAAAAAATAAAAATAAACATGAAAAGAAGCTTACTATTTTCTTTCCACACCCCAATAGACTTTCTTGTAAACCTCTTTTATTGCATATATTTTGTGGACCGATTTTCTAAACTGTGAGCTCTTCAAGGGTAGGAAATAATTTACTCATCTCTTTATTTCCAGAAAATAACATAAAATTTGATTATCTAAGAGATACTAAGTAAATGTATGTTGAATGGATGGATGCTTACATGAAGTAGAGATTCAGCAAAAATTAGGAAAATGTAATTAAAGCTTGACATTTCAATTGCTGAAGACCAGTTATTAGAGGTAATCAGCTGATGTTATGAAAAGGAATCAATTCAAGTGTAGCATATCCTTATCCATATGTGTAATCAGAGAGTAGCAAGTTTCTTGCAATGAGGTAGGTGAGCATTTGTGGTCACTAGCAGTGAAGTGGCAATTAAGTATCAATCTTAAGTGACAGTGATTGTATAGATTTTTAAAATGTTAAAATTCTAAAGTCTTGCAGCAAGGATACATAATTAATGGGCAACAGCATTGCTGGTAGTGTTTACAGACACACTGACTTTCTTTTAAGGACCAGTTAGTAAAAGAAATCTTATATGTCACTATTTAGAAATTCAAAGATAAATGCTTTCTCTATTCCAATATGTTCTTTGCACCAGTGATGACAACTGTATAGTTTAGTTGTATTAAAACTGCACCAAAGCAAATAATTCCTTATCAATCATTTGCTGCTTTAGAGAAAAATCAATTTATTCTCATTCTTTCTTCATTTCATTTATTTTATTTATCTTTTTTTTTTTTTTCTTAGGAGCCACCAGGGATTGAACCTGGGACCTCGTACAAGGGAAGCAGGTGCACAAACACTTAGCTATGCCCGCTCCCATTTAAAAAACTTTTTTTTCTTTATTCATTTTAAAGTGCTAAACTACTGTTGTATTCTATGTTTAGAAATGGAAATTGAACAATAAAGATAATTAAAACTTCCTATGCAGCAGTGAAATGAAGTATTTATCACTTCATTTTTAAAAGATTAAGTTTTGTAAAATATTTATATTATATATATTCATAGAAAAGAATTTGGAGGCTATACAGAATATTATATCTAAGCTATGGGTTGAGTAAATAAAAATGAGTTTTAATGTCTTCTTTATGCCTTGCTGTATCATAAAAATACAAGTACATATTATTTCTTAATCTATTTTGAAATACAGGATCACAGAAAGTTGGAAAGAAATGCACAGAAAAGTCCCATGCATCCTTACCCATCTCCTCAATGTTAATATACTGCCTAACTATAGTACAATACCAAAACCAGGTAATTGACATTGGTACAATCCACAGAGCCTATTTAGATTTTATCAATTATACATGCACTTCTCTGCATGAGGGTGTCTAGAGTTCTATGTAATTTTATCACATGTATAAGCTTTGTGTATTTACCAACAAGATCAAGATACAAAACTTTACCATCACTCATGCTACTTCTTTGTAGCCAGACCCAGCCACTCTACCTGCCACCAGTCCTATATCCTGGCAACACTTTGTATGCTATCCATCTCTACAATTTTATTTCAAAAGTGTTATATAAATGGAATCATATAGTATGTAACCTTTAGAGATTGGCTTTTTTCATTCAGCATGCCCTTGAGATTCATCAAAGTTGTTATATGTATCAATAGTTTGCTCCTTTTAATTGCTCAGCAGTATTCTGTGGTATAGATGGAAATACAGTTTATTTAAACATTCACACATTTAAGGACATTTTGGTAATTTCCAGTTTTGGATGATTATAATAATAAAGTTGATACGAACATTCATGTACAAGTTTCTACAGAAACAAGCTCTCATTTCTGAGATAAATGCCAATGAGTACAATTGTTGGGTCAAACATGTTAAGTACATGTTCAGTTTTATAAGAAACTACCATACTCTTTTTCAAAATGACTGTACTATTTTACTTTTCCACCTGCAATGTATGAGTGTCCAGGTTCTCTGCATCCGCACTGGAATTTTGTTTTAAATATTTTTTATTTTAGCCATTCTGAAAAGGATGTAGTGAAATGTCACTGTGGTTTTGATTTATTTTTTTCTAATGGCTAATGATGTTAAGCATCTTTTCATATGCTTATTTTCCAACTGTTATATCCTCTTCAGTGAAATGTCTCTTCATATCTTTGAACATACTCTTACTGAATTGTTTTTTAACTGTTGAGTTTGAGAGCTCTTTATATATTCTAGATAGAAGACCTCTGTTCAATATTTGGTTTGCAAAAGATTTCTCCCAGTGTGTAGCTTGCTTTTTCATTCTCTCACATGTTTTTCAAAGAACAAAACTGTAAACTTTGGATGAGTTCCAATTTATGAATTTTTCCTCTTATGGATTGTGCTTTTGGTGTGGAGTCTAAGAACTCTTCACCTAGCCCTAGGTCCTGAAGATATATAATGATAATACTATCGTTATTAATATTATATGCACTATTTATAAAGATATTTTAAAGAATGTGTATGATTAGAGTTCAATTCATTGCTGATCTTAATTACTACAAGGTAAGATCTGCAGAGAGGGTACTTCAAATGGTTGAAACAAATAGTAGATATCTATTATTTATAATAATGTCTTTGATATATTTTGTAAATGCCTTTTTATCAATATGGTTTTTGCAAAATCTTTACTAGATAGCAATATATTAATCTCATCACTGCTGAAAGAAGTTGAAATGAGTAGATGCAACTATAGACATAGGTCTAATTACCGAAATATAATCAATTTGTGCCTGGGAACCTTCAGTATATAGTTCTGAATGAAGGTAACCTGGGCCACAATTCTGCAATAATCAAGATAGTACAGGAACACTGTATTGCCATAAGGAGGAAGTAACCTTAATTTCTTTATAGAATACCAAGGATTTGCTACTAATAATGGAGTTTCACCGATGGAAACTATGCACTTTGCAGAGTACATAGCACATTGTACTCTGTACAATGTAATGGCCAATTTTGTTACTTTTAAACTATTATTCTTCCACAGTTATAATGTCTAAATATAGAGCTCATTTTAATTGCCTTAGAATACCGAAGCAGAGTCATGGCTCATGGTAATCTTTATGTCTGAAAAGCTGAAAACTGGAATGTCATTTTTTAAAAGGGAAGATAAAATGCAAAACAGAGTAATCCAGTGATTTGTAAAAGTAAATAGACTTTTAGCTCTATAAAAGATGTCTTTTGACCTTTAATCCTATTTTCTCTAAGGCTTTCCCTGACCTGAAGGGCCAAATCTTAGACATATTTTTACTGTCCAGTGATCTAAATGTAGTAGGTGACCTGAATAAATGATGACAATTATATTGAATGACATAAAGCTAAAATTAATTGGACCTCTGAAGAGGACTTTGGAGTAAATCATTAAAAACATAGAATAGGAAATCAAACACATCATATTGAGTTGAAACTACTTAGAATCCTTAGCAATTTCAGGCTTTTGCTAGAATTAGGCATATACTTGCTATTTAGGAAAAGGGAATGACTGAGATCTGGAAAAAAACAAAAACAAAATATCACATCAAAATTCCTTTTAGAATTCTAGTATTCGTTTGATATCAAAACAAAAGAAGAAGGGGATATTAAACCACGAGTTTGAGAGTAATTCGATATTAGGTATTCAATAATCCAATAAAAGCTAAAAGGGCTTTTAGGACAGTAGAGAGAATCACTTATCTCTAAAGTATACTAAGTTTGGTCCTCAAAGTTCTTAAAAACAACTAAGAAACAACATGCACATAGAATTCACACTGCTATAGTCTGTAGGATTTGTTCAGTCTGTGTGTGTGAGTGTGTGTGTGTGTGTGTTAACTCTAACACCATCTCTTTTCTACTATAGGTACAATCTTCCTTTTTGTTGTTTATTTCTAAATTCAAGTTGGCTATATTGTGGCCACTGCTAAAGAACTCCTCAGAAGGGGAAGGGACTTTAAAAATCTGTTTATCCCATGAAATAACAGAAAGAATATTTATCCCCGCTTTACAGAGAAATCACACCAAATAAGAGAAATTTTATCTGACTAGCCTGATGATAGCCAACTAATGATCAAGAAGTTTAGTGGGCATATTCTGTATTCTATGATCAATGTGGTCAATAGAAATATTAAAACATACTGCTTCCAAGGTTGGCCCCTTGGAATACCACTTAATATATTATGTGTGGATTTGTTTAGTATCTTTTTAGGTATTAAAGAAATTATAAGCTCTAAGAGACAAAAGGAATAACAGACACATCTTCTTTGAACTTTAGCTTTAAAAGACTGTAATCTCCAAGGAAAATCCGCAATACTCAACCTTGCTTCAGGGAATCATAATATTGGAAGTTAATCTTTTTAATGATTCATTTAAAATCATTATATGTTCTATAATATTTCTTCTGTTTTTTTCTTTAAGGAGGATACTTCCCATACTTCTATCACTTATTCACTCAACATGATGTCTTCAATGTTCATCCATGTTGTAGCATGTATCACATCATTCCTTTTTATGGCTGAATAATCTATTGTATGTATATACCACATTTTGTTTTCCATTTATCTGTTGATGGATACTTGGGTTGTTTCCATTTTTGGTGAATGACAATAATGCTGATATGAACATTGGTATACAAATATCTGTTTGAATCACTACTTTCAATCTCATATGTATATATACTAAGAAGTAGGTGTGATGAGTTAAATCATATACCTAATGAAAGACATGTTATTAATCTTAAACAACATTCCTGTGGGTATGAATTCATATGTGAATAGGACCTTTTGAAGACGTTATTATTAGTTGAGGTGTGACCAAATGAATCGGTCTTAATCTATATTACTGAAGGCCTTATAAAGAGAAGAAATCAGAAGCCATATGTGATGATTTAAAGCTGGATGGACCCCAGAAAATCTTGTTTTTGGAGTCAATCAATTCCTGTGGGTGTGAACCTATTGTAGGTGGGACCTTATGATTAGGTTACTACAGTAAGGCATAGCCATAATCCTCTTACTGGAGTAATTTATAAATGAGAAAATTATGGAGAGAGAGACAGAGAGAAGCCCACAGAATCTGAAAGAAAGCCATGAAGCCTGAAGCTGTGGGCAACAGAGCCTGGAGGAGATGGCAGAGAAGAGCAGACATGGCCATGTGCCTTGCCATGTGACAGAGGAGTCCAAGATCACCAGCAGCTGGTCTTCAGAGATAAATCACTGCCTGATAATGCCTTGATTTGGATACTTTTCTCAGCCTTGGAAGTGTAAGCTTGCAAGTCAGTTAACCCCCATTGTAAACACCAACCCATTTTTTATATTGTTTTTGGCAGCCTTTAGCAAGCTAAACACTATAGGTCAAAGAAAGCACAGGGAGGAGCCAGAAGACAGAAATCAGTGGAAACTGGAAGAACAGACATGAAAGAGAGAGAGAGAGAGACAGACAGACAGACAGACAGACAGACAGATAGGAGGAGAGAGAGAGAGAGTTTTTTCTGCCTCCCAAAAGTTTTGGCATGTTGTATTTTCATTTTCATTTGCCTTATGATATTTCCCTTGTGATTTCTATTTTGACTCATTGGTTGTTTAAGAGCGTATTGTTTAATTTGAAAGTGTTCCTGCTTTCCCTGTGTTACTGATTTCTAGCTTTAGGTTAATACGGTCAGAGATGAGACACTGTATGATTTCAATAATTTTCAATTTATTGAGACCTATTTTGTGACCTACAGGTGGTCTATACTGGAGAATGATAGATCTAGTAGAAAAATATGAGTATTCTGACATTGTTGGGTGAAGTGTTCTATATATATCTGTTAGTTCTAGTTGGCTTATATATCATTCATATCTTGTATTTCCTAGTTGATCTTATGTCTAGATGTTTATTATTATTGAAAGTGGAGTATTGAATTCTCCTACTATTAATGTGTAACCATCTATTTCTCCCTTCAAGTCTGTCAATAACTGCTTCATATATTTGGGGCTCTATTGTTAGGTATGTATATACTTATAATTGTTATATCTTTTTGCTGAATTACCCCTATGTCAGTAGAAAGTATCCTTCTTTGTCCATTTTAAAGTCTATTGCATCTGATATTAGTAAAGGTACACCAGCTCTCTTTTAGATACTATTTGCAATTTTTTTTTTGTTTACATCCTTTCATTTTCAACTTTCTTGCATATTGGAATTTAATGTAAGCCTACTATAAACAGCCTATATTGGAGTCATGATTTTAAAATCCATTCTGCCAATCTCTGCCTCATGACTGAAAAGTTTAATCCATTTACATTTAATGTAACTACTGTTAATGCAGGACTTTCTTTCTGCCATTATACTATTTGGTTTTTTTAGGTCTTCTACATTTTTTGACCCTCAATTATTCCATCACTGCCTACATCCATATTTATTTTATTTTTTTGGTGAATCATTTGGATCCTTTCGTGTACATTTTTGGATATTTTCTTTGTGATTACCATGGGGCTTAAATTTAACCTTCTAAATTGATAAAAATTACATTTAATTTGATACCAACTTTACTTCAATAGCATATACAAACTATGTTCACAAACTCCTCTGTCCTCCCACATTTTTGCTGTACTTGTTAAAAAAATATCTTCATACATTGTGTATTCCAAACTACAGATTTTTTCATTACATTTTAGAACCTGTAAGAAGCAAGAGTGGTATTGTATACCAAAAAATACAATGACATTGGTCTTTATAATTACCTATATGTTTACCTTTACTGGAATCTTTATTTATTTATGCTCTAAATCTACCCTTTGATCTACTTTCTGGTGTCCTTTCCCTTAAATGTGAGGAAGTGCCTTTAGCAATGCTTGTAGTTTAAGTCTAGTGGTGATGTATTACCTGAGCTTTTGTTTATCTGGGAATGCTTTTACCTCTCCCTCAGTTTGGAATGATAGTATCATGTGTTATAATATACTTGGCTGGCAATTATTTTTTTTCAACACTTTAAATATTTCATTCCACTGCCTTCTTGCCTTCATGATTTCTGATGAGAAATCAGCACATAATGTTATCAGGGCTCAATTGTTCATGACATGTTGCTTTTCTCTTGCAAATTTCATAATTTTCTCTTTATCTCTGGCATTCAACATTTTGACTATAGTGTGTCTGGATATGGTTCTTTTCAAGTTTATCCTATTTGGGTTCACTGGGCTTCTTGAATGTGTATATTCAAGTGTTTTATTAATTTTGGACATCTTATGCCATCATTTCTTTGAATATTCCTTTTTCTCCTTTCTCTTTTCTTCTCCATCTGCAACTCATATAATGAAGGACTCATCCAAGGTACTCATCTCTGCTTAGCCTATTCTGAAACTCAATTGGGGCAGAAAAGTGGCAGGCCTTTCCAAAAAACACTAAGGAAACAATCAATCCACACTCATGGGGTGAAAGATTATGGTTGAAACATACAATAGACAGCCTGAAGCCTGGGAGGAAAAACTGAGGAAAATGTTCCCTGGGGAATCTGGAACAATAGAAGCCTTTGTGTTTACTGGGGAATTTTTTAAAGCCACATGTATGCCCAGGGTGAGACACATGCTCAGAAAAGACCTAAAAATACTCTAAGCAATTGTGTGGGAGAGAGTGTAAACTACAATGTGAGCTATGGTCCATGCTCAGTGACAATACCCCGGGATGCATTTCTCAATTGCAATGGATGTGCCACACTAATTAAGGATGCTATTTATGTGGGAGGGTGTGGGAGGTGTGGGGAGTGGGGCACATGGGATTCCCTATATCTTTTGTGTAACATTTATAATTTAAGTATCTTTTAAAAAAATACTCTAAGCATACATCTTGAGCTGAACTAAAGCCTCAGTGAAAGCTGGGCTAAGGTATAAAGGAGAGTACCAGCACAGACAAAAGCTGAAAAGACTGGGAGTGGCTTTTTATTTGGCTTTGTTTTTCTGGAGTTTGTTTGCTTTGTTTTTGAGCTCCTGGCATTCAAGGAAATCTTTGTCAAAATGCTAGCCTAATACAAGCTAAAGGAACAAAGATTTCAGTGACCACATACAATAAGGAATACAGTCTTTGAAAAAAAAAAATATCTTGGAAAAGTTACTAACCAAATAGACTACTATAGCCTTCAACAATCAAAACAAACAAATGAAAGCACACCTTAGGAAGGGGAATAATCTGAATTTCCAGAGTTAATACATTATAATTATCAAATATTCAGATTTCAACAAAAAAAGTCACATGGCATACAAAGAAAGGAAGGAATGGTTCAGTCATAGGAGAAAAATAAAGTGGCAAACAGTCTTGAGAAAACTAAAACACCAGAATCACTAATCAAAGATGTTAAGTCAACTCTTCTATATAGGATCAATAAGCTAATGAAAAACATGGACAAAGAACTAAAATTCATATACATGAATTTTTAAAAACATTTTTCCAGAAGAGATATAAACTTTAGAAAGGAACCAATCAGAAATTTTGGAGTTCAAAAGTACAGCAACTGAAATAAAAAATTCACTAGAAGTTCAACAGCAAACTTGAACATGCAGAAGGAAGAACTGGCAAATTTGATTTGATTTGATGATAGCACAATTGAAATTATCCAGTTTGAAGAGCAGAAAGAAAAAAGAATTAGGAAAAGTGAACAGATCTTATGGTATCAGTGGGATACAATAAAACAAACCAATATACATAATTTGGGAGTCCCAGAATAGAAGAGAAAGGGAACAGGATAGAAAGAATATTTGAAGAAATAATGGCTGAAAACTTCCCAAACATCATGAAAGACATGAATATACACCGAATGAACTCCAAGTAGTATAAACCCAAAGAGATCTGTACAAACACACATTATAATAAAACTTTCAAATGCAGAGACAATCAGCAAAATAGAAGTGACTTGTCATGTACAAGGATACCTCAACAAGATTAAGTATTAGGTGCCAATTTCTCATCAGAAGCCATGGGGGCCAGAAGGCATTGAGATGACATACTTAAAGCGTTGAAATTTAAAAAAAAAAAAAAACCTTCCAATCAAGAATTCTATATCCAGTAAACCTGTTTTCCAAAAATGAGGGCGAGATTAAGACATTCCCAGATAAACAAAAGGTGAGGGAGTTTGTTACTACTGGATCTGCTCTACAGGAAATGCTAAAGGGCATACTTCAGGATGAAAAGAAAGGACATTAGACAGGTACTTGAGGCTTTATAAAGAAATAAAGACCTATAATAAAGGTAACTACATGGTCAAAAATAAATTCCAAAACGATTATATTAATGGTTTGTAACACCACTTTTAATTTCTTACATAATCTAAAATATAAATGCATTAAAAATTCCAAACTTTGTTTTTGGGCAAACAAAGTATAAAGATATGATTTGTGAAAAGAACAACATAAAGGAGAAAGAGAGGTGTATAGGGACAAAGATTGTGTATGATGAGTTGATATCAATTCAAACTAGATTGTCATAGATTTATTTTGAATGCTAAGTGTAATACCTCAAAATTTTCTCAATACAATACTCCAGGCAGTCACTTCTAACTTATCAGATTTAGGAATAACTTACATTGTTCCCACACATACCATGGATGACAATATTATGGAATTTACCATGCCTCATTGCACAACTGATGACAAACCTGAATGTACTTACTTGGCCTGACAAACACTTGGCAATCCCTCCCTTCAACACACTCAAAAATCCATTACAATTACTTCAGTTTGTGGACTACACATTAAAAACATTCATTTCTTCAAAATCCCTAACTTTCAAGAAATTGTAAAATCTTTTTGCTCAATTGTGAGTTATTTGTGGCACTGGAAAACCTAAGAAACACCATTTAGACTAGTAAGTGTGATATACATGCATATATGCTAAGTACACAGATTCCGTATATTGAAAAAAGATATACATTAATAGTTGAAAAGACTCTTACAATGTTAAAGCATGAAGAAGATGTTTCAGCCACCAAAAAATACAGGGAGAAAAGAGAGAATAAAATCTTAGGCTGTTATATCCAGAAAGACTACTTTAAAGTGTAACATAGGAAGTATCATTATGTCAATAGTTTCTCTTATTATGGGAGAGAATTTTTCAGTGAGTACCCAACCTGAAAACTTACCTTTCATCACCAAAGATTACAGGAGGTATATAACTCTTCCCATGATAGAACAGAGAGTGGGAAAGGTAGAGAAGAAAGACAAAATAGGTATCAAATAGCAGGGAGTTTATACAGAATTTACAGAAGATAAATCAATCCTCTGCAGTTTTATTATTACACTATTCATGCAGTAACAAAAAAGGAAGAGCAACAACTACTGTCATTTCAACATGACTGAGGAAGACATGAAATGTGAGCTTTGAGTACATCCCAATAGATTGAGAATTCTCACAGATGATATCATGTCATTTCCTTGATTAGAATCTTTCAAAACTTTCTCTCTTTCTACAATCCCTTTTCATCACAATAGTTTCCTTCCTACTACAGAGCCTTCCTGTTCTTACTATCACTTTTATCCCCACCCTCAACAGTCTAGCTACATTCAACTTCAATCTCACTTATTCAGGAAAGCCTTCCCTAATGCCCTTAACTACATAGGTACTCCAATTCTATACTTACCCTGGATAGTGGATAATTACTATATAATTATTTGTGTAACATGAATATAAAGTTTTTTCCATATGAGGATAGGTACTGCATGTGTTTTTTTATTACCATATCACCAGCTCCTAGCACAGTGCTTAGCACATTGTAATAAGTTAAATACTTTAAATTTGATAAAATTAATCAGTACTTATTGAAAGTGAAATATGTGTCACAATGTAAGTATTCATTTTAACACTGGGATCTAAAACAGCTTGAGAAAGAGGATAATCAGAGGAGATATTTCCTATCAGTTGGAAAAGGAAGGCTTATTTAATAAAATATAATGGGAAAATATGAGGAAAAAACAAAGATGTGTCTTTTTAATGTACATCAGCAAAATTTATCACAAATGTATTATATAATTAAATGAAAAATCTGGAAGTGTACAAGGCTAAGAAAAAACAAAAATATTAATATAATTTTGAGATGGGTTAAGGTTTTTAGATGGTTGAATTTTGGCCCCACTTAAAGAATAGTAAACATTTCTTCTAGTGTCTTTGTAGCCATTTGTCATGAAAATTACAGGAGTTATTAATCTGAGTTTATAAAAGGCATTATACCAGCAGAGTATATACAAGAAATGAAATATAAGCACTTGATTAGCATTGTAATTTTTACCTCAGTAAACATGTTTACTTCTGTCTGACTGCAGAAGATAGTTGATAGCACTTTTTAAAAAATTTTTACTTGGGCAATTTTATTTTCAAGTTCACTCTTTCAGTACATAATGTAAAATATACTTTGTAAATCATCTTGAGAATTACAGACCATGATTTCTAAAATCTCAGTTTGGATTAAGGAGCCAGTAAAATAATCTGATGAAAATAGCCCCACATATGGAAAGATAGTCAGAAGATACAAAAAACTATCAGATCATCAGTGATTTGCATTGTGACCTGGGACATAACACAATTGTTAAAATGGTAATTGTCTGCTTCCTATTTCTCAGTGACATTCTAGAAGCAAATGAGAAATATAAATAAAAATTAAAATTTTGAGAAAATAAATGTAAACTAAACACTATTATTATTATTAATCACAGTCACTAATATTCTTAAGAGTATAGAGTATAGATTGTTGGGTTGCCTTACATAAAATTGCCAGCTGTTATTAATCTTGTAGGCAAAATCCTCTAAATCAGGAATTCTTAACAAGGAGTCAATGAGCTTGAATTTAAATTAAAAAAAAAAAAAAAATTCTTGTGGGGACGTGTTGGTGCAGGTGTGATATATTTTTTAAATACTACACAGGGCAGTGAGGACTTAATAAGGTGCCTGTGGTTTTCACCTGACTGGCAAAGGTATCCATGGAACAAAAAAGGTTAAGAACCCCTGCTCTAAATGGACTCCTAGGTACCCCCACTACATGCTGTATTTATTA
>JAQZBX010041669.1:0-22274 GCA_029593785.1 Cabassous unicinctus | reverse complement strand
ACAAAAAACAAATCTAGATCTAATTGCATACATAGTGAATGATTCCATTTAATGGTGAAAAACAGGCAAAATGATATATGGTATTACAAGTCAGTACATGATTCCCTTGGGGAAGGCTGTGACAGGAAGGAAACCTGAGGAGCTTCTGCAGTGGTGCTTAAGAGTACTATTCCACGTGATTATATTCAGTTTATGGAAATGTACATATCTAAATACTTAAGATTTCTTCACTGTTCTCTACCTATGTTATACTACAATAAAGCTGTGAAACATTAAAAAAAAAAAAGCACCCTTCACACTCTTCTAAGAGATGCCAATGCTAATTCCTTTAAGAAAATTTAGATGCACGCTGTGGGAAAGAAAGCACATTTCTTTCATTCTCTTCACTTACTTAGATGCAAAGGCACATTTAGCCAAAACAGTTCCTTGGCATTCAGTACAAGAGCATCCAAAGGTTTCATGGAACATGTTGCAATGCTTTCTTGTATGTCCTTTACCAGCTGTTATATCATTAAAGGCCTTATACACTACGAAGATCAACAAAGAAATGGCATCGAGGTGATAGATTTCAAGGATGCCAAGACACATCCCCTTGATGTTACTACCATACTGCAATCATCTATGAACTCACACATCTCATAATTCCAGGGCAACCCATCATCAGTGTCACTGCAGATAGGGGCATTAATGCCAGGATTGATGCTTAAAGTGCGTATATGAAAAGATTTAATGGAATGAAGCCTAGAACTATTCAAATATGTATCATGGGGACACAAACAGTTTTGCTCTGGTCTTTTGGCTCTTATTTCCTTAATGCTACTGACCTTCTCATATTTGGCCATGAACTATAGCTGAACTTCCACCCACTCAAGATGTCTTTTCTTACTCTGCTTTCAAATATGGTTTAACTCCATATGGTGTCCAATAAATGAGTGGCCCCTTCCTCTTTGGTATCACCAAATTCTGCTTGTACTTAGTGCCTCGAGACATATTATAATGGGGTAAGATTTGGAGTCTGTTGAATGAGTTGTAAGTAAGCAAAATATGCAGCTGCTATCAATGAATGAAATTAATCAAGAAATACTGAATGGCACTGTGTGGTTAGGACCATGTCAGATCTGGTAAAGCTGTAAAGACTGGCTCCTGTACTCAAGGAACTTAAAATCTAATCGCAGAGTCTAGACTAATGTCTTTTTCTTGTGGCTGCCATAACAAAGTATCACAAATTGGGTGGCTTAAAACATCAGAAATGTATTGTCTCACAGTTGTGAAGGCTACAAGTCCAAATCAAGGTGTTGGCAGTGCTATGCTCCCTCTGAAATCTGTAGGGTTCTGGCGGTGGCTTGCCAGTGTCCATAAAATGACCTCTGCCCCCATCATGTGGCCCTCTTCTCTCTCTGCATCCAATTCTCCTCTTTTATTTAAAGACAACAGTCATATTGTATTAGGGACCACCCTAATCCAGTTTGGCCTTATCTTAACTAATAACATCTGCAAAGGTTCTATTTCCAAATAGGGTCACATTTACAAAACTAGGGGTTAGCATTTGAACGTATCTCTTTATGAGGCACAATTCAATCTGTAGCAACTAACAAACAAATAAGAGCAAAGTTAGAACAGCGTAGTCATGAGCTAAATGGTGCAGCCCAGAGTTGGCTTGCTATTGAGGTTCAGAGAAAGGGTAACAATGGGGTCTAAAACTATTTGAAAAGGTATAACAGGGTGGATCAACCATAAGCTGGATGATAAAGAAAGGGGAGTTTTTGGATAGGTAAGAAGAAAGAAAAGAGCAGTCTAAGCAATATGAATATTATGAGTAAAGGCAAAGAGGTGGGAATAATGATAGTGGGTTCTTAGAACACTGAGATGTGAATATTACTCAGAGTGTGGCCAAAGCCTAAGAGGATTTGGATAGTGTTACAAGTGAGCTTGAATGCTTAAATTGAGAACTCACCCTGGAAAGAGTTTTGGTTTGGAGAAAACGGGAAGTTATTTTAGGGTACTGAACAGATGTATTAGGGAACAGAAGCCTCTGTGACAGGAAAACCCCATCATCTCAGCAGCTTAACATAAAAGAAATCCATTTCTTACTTAGGTAAAGTCCAAAGCAGGTATTTCTGATTTTTTCCTCCAAACAGTGATTCAGAGATCCAGGATCCTATGGCTCTACCATCATCAACCTGAGACTTCCAAGGGTTTGGGGCTCCTTTGCATCAAATTAGAAGGATAAGAACACAGATCATTGCATGTGGGAGGTTTTCAGGGGTCAAATAATCACTTCTGCTAACATTCCACTGGCTAGATTTTTCAGGGAAATGGCCACACCTCCCTGCAAAGGAGGCTGGGAAATGCAGTCTAGCTTCTGTTGTGTGATCAGGAAGAAGAGGCTTGAATGTAGCGATCAGCCAGTCATCCCTGCCACAAGAGGCCAGAGAAATCAGAGGGTATAAGGAAAATTGGTCTGGCAGTAGTGACCATAATTCATTTAAGGGTGAAATACCTGAAGCCAAGGTGTTCAGTTAGGCAGGTTGTTGTTATTTGAATTATGTCCCCCAGAAAGATACATTCAGGTCATAACCCTCTGCCCCTGTGAATGTGACCTGCTTTGAAATAGGGTCTTTGAAGCTCTTAATAAAGATGAAACCAATATGACTGGTGTCCTCACAAGAAGGAAATTTGGATACAGGGTCAGACGGACACGGGGGAGAATGTCATGTGACAACGGAGACAGGAATTGAAGTGCTGTGGCTGTCAAGGACTGCCAGCAAACCACCAGAAGCTAAGAAGAGGCAAGGAAGGATTCTCCCCTCCAGGTTTCAGAGGGAGCATGATTGTGCCAACACCTTGATTTTGGACTTCCAGCCTCTAGAACTGTGAGACGATATATTTCTGTAGTTTTAAGCCACATGGTTTGTGGTACTTGGTAATGGCAGCCATAGGAACCTAAGACACAGGTGATATGATCAGGCAGGTACCAGGGGTTGGAGGCCTGGACTGGGGATGGAACAAATGGCAGTACAGAAGAGGGGCAAAAATGAGGAACATCTCTGAGATCGAGCCAGCAGAATCCCATGATTAAGGGGATGCAGCAAGGTAAAGGATAGGGTTAATGACTATCAGAAACTACACCAAAAGGAAGCAAAGAATTCCACTGGGCGGTATGGCATGCCATTTTTGAGCATAATAGTAGATAGTGAACTCCACAAATTAAACCACACACTAAATTTTTTTTTTAATTTATGAATGGATTCCCCAATTATCTTTAAAATAACATATCCTTTGTAGTCTTTATAACCTACCCTCCTGGACATTTCCTCTACAGAAAATATTCTTACTGATTTAAGGTCTACTAATATAAGCTTGGCTGTTACCTTATGTGTCTTAAGATTATTATCTACTGGACTGAATATCTTCTGTAGTGTCTGTGCTAAGGCTGATTAAATAATGACATTATATATATACATATATATATATATATATATATATTTTTTTTTTTTTGCCAACACACATTTATTTTACATTCCTTTAGAAAATATCTTTTGAGCACCTATTATGTATTGAACACAGTACTTGACGATGGAGATACAGGGACAAACAGCATGGCCCCTGATCTTGAGGAGCTCTTGGCTGATGGGGAAGCCAGCTGAGACAAAAAATAAGCATTAAATGATCGACCATGGGGGCACAGAGGAAGGAAGCATTTTACAGATTGTGGAAGCAGACAGCTCAAATACAGAGCCCTTCAGTAAGTAATATTTGGTTGTCCAATGGGAGGAGTTGCTCTGTTAAGTGCTGGAAAAAAACATTATAAATCCCCTGCGCTCACTGGAAAAAAATACCTGATTTGTAATCTATTGATCCTTATCGACTACAAACATATCTGCCGGGTCACCACGCTTCAAGTTCAGGGGCTTATTTTTCTATATCCACTTGTGGCATGATAAGTAATTGCATATCCTGTTTTCTGTGAGCACTGCTGAACAGAACTTCAGTTCTCGCCAGGTATGTCAGAACCGCGGACAGGGAGACATCGGTTCTCATACTGATTCTGCCAGTGACTAAGTAAGTTTGTCTCAGCCGAATGAAGGAGTTTAGTTTCTGTCTTTGAACAATGATTTATAAATGTCCTCTCCAGTTTCAGCTGGAAATTCCATACTTCTAATATTCTGATTGAAATGATATTTCTTCTACGAACATTTCTCTTCAGCGTAGTATAGTTGACACTGTCATGTTACTGACTTAGTTATATACATAGAAACAGTGGAGTGTATTAGTTACAGGTATGAGCTGTGATATACGACTGACTAAATTCAAATCCTGCATCCTACTCTAACTAGCTGTGTGGGAAAAATAGTAAACCTCCCTGTGCCTCAGTTTCTATAAAATGGAGATAAGCAGAGGACTCACCTCTATTTGTTGAAATGAAGATTAAATGAGTTAATTCAGAGGGTCCCAAATCTTTGTTTACACTGCTCTTATTGCCTCAGTAATTTTTACACTATATGCCTAGGCCAAAAGAAACCCCTAATAGTTCCATTTGTTAACTACTTATTCCCCAACAATTTAATAAGGTATATTTTCTAACAACTTACTGTAGTGGCCATTTGAAAAAAAAATACACACAAATTAAAAGAAAAAATAATATTTCATTTTATTCTTAAGCAAACACTATTACTGCAAAACTTCTCCCACCTTGGAATCACCACCCTCATTTCCTGTTCCATGTGGATTTTTTTTCACATGGAAATTGTGTTTTATCTTAGCAATTGCCAAAAGCCAAACTGTAAAGATGCAACATCATTGAAAGAAATATGGTGTGTTCTAATGTTGAAACTGTGAAATACCTTGAGTTAGAAGTTCACCAGTGTTCTAATGATAACAACTATCACTGTGTTACCCTCCAATATTTAAAATGTATCACAGAAACCATGCATGTGTCCCCAGACCTAGTTTTACTCCCTAGGTCTGGTTTTTAGAATGCTGGTGATAAACCAAGTCTGATTTATTATATGACCATCCTGTATGGGAAATGACTGTAACTCTAGGTATCTTTGGTCAACCTTAAGAGATATAGCAGGGAGACGGATGTGGCTCAAATGGTCCATCTCCCATATGGAGGGACCTGAGTTTTATCCCCAGGACCTCCCGGTAAAAATTAAAAAAAGAAAAATACAGAAGGCGTGTGGGCTGCCAGGCCCCACGCATGGGTCACCACCAGGCCCCATGTATGGGTGTGCCGCCAGGGCCTGCAAGCGGGTGAGCCCCCCAGGCCCCGTGCGTGAGTGCACCGTCAGGCCCCGCCGAGCCATGCAGCAAGATGATGACGTAACAGGAGAGTGACACAAGAGAGAGCCAAGATGAGATGCGCCGAAAAACCAGTAACTAAGGTGGCGCAAGCGGTAGGCTGCCTCTCTCCCACATCAGAGGTTCCAAGGATCGAATCCCAGTGAAGACAGGAGGAGAAGGATGAGAAGAGAGGGTAGGAAACGGACACAGAGAATTGCCCAGCAAATGGACACAAAAACAGCAAAAGTGGGGGGGAGGGAAAAATGAATAAAAGTAATAAATAAATAAATCTTTAAAAAATATATATATATATATATATACACACACACACACACACATACATACCACAGAGTCTGGTGAGTTCCCTGCAATTACCCATTGGTACAGTTTGAGAATTCATGAAAAGCACTTAGAACAATGCCTGCCACATATCAGCATTCAATAAAAGTTAGCTATTTGTTTATTTTTTCTCTGTTACACACAAAAATTCAGAGAGGTAACAGTTTGTTATAATTTTTATTATAACAAACTGTGCCACCACATACTATTATATTAAACAGATTTCATTCCCCAAAAAATGAGCTTCACTTTTTGTTGCTATGAAGTGGAATATTAATTCATGTTTATTTGGATCCAAAGCCTATATAAACTTTTATATAAACTTTTTCCGATATACCACACTGCCTCCTTTTAGTTCAAGATCAATACTGATAAGTTTTAAACTTTAAGTTTTTATTCAAGTATATGACATATTAGTAAGGTAAGTATCCCCCCAGCTGAAGAATAGCCCCTGTATTATAATAGTATCAATAGATTTATTTTTTATTTTAAATTATGAAATATTTAAAACAAATTATAAAAGCATAGAAGATAATATAGAATTGCTGCTAAGATTTTGTAGATATTAATATTTTGTCCTATTTGTGTAACATTTTTGAAGAAATAAAACATAAGTAAAGTTATGCCCTAATTTACTACCCTTTACCCACCCCTTCTTCAGTCCTCCATCCTCAGTAGGAACCTCTGTACTGAAGCTGGTATCATTACTGTGCACATTTTTGGTCTTTTACTAAACATGCTTAGTGTCCACAAACCATGCAAGCCCTGAGAGGGCATGATCTTTATGTTTACCTTTATGTTTTATTTGTAATGTTATATCCTCAATGCCTAGAACAGAGCCTAACACCTGTCAGATACTCCAGAGATTTTGAGTGACTAAACAATAGAAATGTTGCTCATATTTTTTAAATGTACATAAATATTATCATATAATGCCTTCTCTTGCAATTTCCTTTTTTATCATTATGTTTCTGAGATTAATTGTATATATGTGTAAAGATATAGCTTATTTATCTTAACTGCTATATAGTATTTCCTTGTGTGAAGCATGTTATCTATTTTGGCATTGGTAACTTAGCATCCACCAACTCTTACTGCCCTTTCCTTAAATTAAACTGTGAGCTAGATTCAGCTAGTCACAAGACATGCCTCAGGAAACAATTGCCTGAGAATAAGTAGATCCTAAAGTTAAAAAAAACTGCAAATATCAGAGCTTTCTCTCCCTGCATAAACAATACGGACATCAGCTTTGATTGTAATCAAAGAAGCATTCTGTCGAAGTCACGCACATCCCCACATGCCTTGATAAACATGTTTAAATGTGTGTACCTTTAATCTTGAGCAAAGTGCTGCATTCCTTTAGAGTTATGCTTATGCTTCACTTGCACATAGCAACCACAATAAAAGATCCATCACCTTCTTGGTAGGCACAGACGATCGATCGTGCTTGGAACTGTTGTCTATCCTTACCACCACCTTGGTAAGCCCCCTAATAAACACTTATTTATTCACCAACCTGCATTTGTCTGAGTTGTTCTTTGGTCTGACATATACCTCTCAATTTGGCAGGAAGCTGTCGTTTTATACAGCTACTTGCTGTATCCAGAACAATTGGCATAGTCAACAGGATTTGTCAGACCAAAGCATGAGCCAGGGTGGAGAATCCGTGGGGGAAATTCCCGGGGTGGCCTTCTACCTCTATGAGGAGAAGAGTTGCCTAATTGCTTGATTGTTGCAGACCTCTGTGTGAGTATGGGGACACCCTGAAAATGCCGGAAGGAATAGAGCACATATTCCAAGAACAAAAGATTATATGAAATTTAACAAAGCTAGTAAGCAGACTGCCACAGCAACCAGCAGGCTGTTGTTATGGGCAATACAGTTAACTACAGCAGACTGTTTTCAGACAGACAGAGAAATACACAAGTTAAGGAGGAATTACAACTAGAAAGAGCTATACAGACTTCCACTTTCACTTTAGTGACAGGTTTCTTGAGAACAGCTAGATAAAAAGAAGGAAGGCATGGAGACATTGGCCTGTCATTTTTTAAAATTAGGGGGTCATAAATAAACATGACCAAGAGCTCTCTCTATGTTAGCTAGAAAAGGTTGAGATCTGAAAACATGGAATCCTTGGGAAGATGAAGATAGTGATACTGATGTAGAAGTTATTGAAGAAGACAACCAAAATCCTTGGGTCTGCCCCTTATACAGAGGAAAGCTAAATCCCAGGTGCAACACCGAGCACAAGCCGGAGTGCAAAATGGTGGACCTATTAATGAAATAATGATTGTTAGAGAATATCCTGCAGGAGAACTGATAGAATTAGGAAAAACTTTCCAGCAACAATCTAGAGAATTCCTAACAACCTGGATATTACGGTTATGGGACAGTGGGGCTGATGGAATCAACCTAGCCACTGGGGAAGCAGAAAAACTGAGTAATATCACCACCAATCCCACCTTAAGGCAAAAATTGCATAATTTGCAGAACACATTCCCTCATGGACTGGCTGATTCTCACATGTTGAGATATTTGGATGACACCTGTAGGAGCCCTGAACCCACCCATGTGGGTGGAGGACTATAGAGGAAAGCCTGGCCATGCTACAGGAATTAGGAATGGGAGATGCTATTGATGATCAGACTTTTATAGGACCGGACCATATTGTGTTTACAGGAGAAATTAGGAAGAAAATTATAAATTCTGGACCTAGGGAAAAATATGGCACTCTGGTAGCCCTTTTAAGCCCATAGTGACCCAAAAAATATATGTAGTAGGTGAAGCCATGACTGATTTAAGTGATTTAGACAGAAACAAAGAGTGAGTAAGACAGATGATGAAAGGACAAAAGATAAAAGACAGGAAAGGAGAACAGCCTTCTTGGGGATCCACACCCATGGCTAAGGGTCCCATTAAAGTAATTCGTAAGCAACGGTGGGTTGATCTTTTGAAAGCAGGCATTGCTTGGGAAAACAAAGATAAGAAACCAAATATTGTACTAGTTGGTTTATGGAAAACCTTAAAGCCTGAATAGCAATTTACCGAACAAGCTACCCCTGAAGATGGGGTGACTATAGAGCCATTGGCTCCACCAGAAACTAATCTCATAGGGTGGAAGTCCCCCAGGGTCCCTTCTCTGATGGGGAATCCAAGGTTGCCTACATGTCTGAGTCTTACAAGTTGACCAGACACCACATGTGGAGCTCATTATTTATTGGACACCTGTTAACAAATAAAAAACATGGGCATTAGTAGTTACAGGTGCTGAATGCACACTAATTTATGGCAATCCTGAAAAAAATATTAAGGGCAATGGGTCAAGATAAACAGTTATGGCAACTCTGCCATAAGAGTAAGATAGGCATGTCTTATTCTTGGGTGGGCAACCATCCCCCCAGGGAATATGTAGTACATATCTCTCCCCAACAATAAAACATCCTCAGGGTTGATGTCTTGTTGGACCACACTTTGCATTCCACTGTGGGAGAATTCCACCTAGGGGTGTGAGTAGTCAAAGCTGCTTTACAAAGTTGAGCTAAATGGAAACCAGTAGTTGTACTTCTGCTGAGGTTCATTGTGCAAGTAAAATTATACTACTTGCCAGGAGAACATCAGGAAATAACTGATACAGTCAAAGAGTTGGCTAGAATACAAATTATACAATCAGCCCCAATTCCTTTGAATAGCCAGTGATAAAGCCACATGGCACTTGGGGAATGACAGTGGAATACTGAGAATTGAATAAAATAGTTCCATTAATATATGCAGCAGATCCCAATATAACCAAATTCCTTAATCAGCTAACCATTAAATTGGGAACTGCTCATAAATATTAGATCTTGCAAATGCTTTTTCCAGCATTCCTTTAGACTCTCAGTCTCAAGATCAATTTGCTTTCACATGGGGAGGCCAGCAATGGACCTTCACTATTTTACCCCCAGGATATTTACACAGTCCCACCATCTGCCATGGGGTGGTGGCTGGTGGCCTGAGATCTTTCAACAATTTTCTTGCCATCAACTGTTAACTTATTTCATTACATTGATGCCATTATGTTAACCTCTGATTCTTTTGCAGACTTAGAAACAGCATTGGACATTGTGCTTGATGGAGTTAAAGCTAAATGATAGGAAGTCAGTCCCAACAAGGTTCAAGGGCATAAGGTAGCAGTAAAATTTTCAGGCACCACCTGGTCTTTTAACATTCCAGATAGGGTAATAGAAAAAAATTTACATCAACCTGTTCCACCACAGTTAAACAGCTGCAAGTTATCATAGGACTCTTAGGTTACTGGAAAATATTTATACTATATTTATCCCAAATCCTCAGATCTTTACATTTTCTCATAAAACAAGGAAAAACTTGGGACTGGAGATAAAAGCAAAAGGCATTGCAGCAAGCTAAGCTGCTGGTATCACAGGCCAAGGCCCTTTGTTCTCCCCTGCCCCAACACTCTTACATATTAGAAGTAACTAGAAGTACTGAAGGTATGAGTTGGGGGTCTACAACAAAAGCAACCCTCAGGCATAATGCCCATAGGATTTGGTTACAGATGTGGAAGCAGAGGCTGAGCTGGCTGTATATAAACCCCTCCAACACATTGAGTCTATTCCAGGGGCTCAGAATGTAAATGTAAAAATAGCCGTAAAAGGTTGGGTAAAAGGGCTACTAACTAAGCCCTAGTCAGGAGTGGTCCAATGGAGGACTACATAAATAGCATGCTTGTCTGCAGCAACATCAACTAGACACCTTAGTCAGGACTTACACCAAGTCCTCAGCCATATATTATTCGAGGAAACAAACTGTCCCCCACAGATAGAGTTTCATGCCTCCATCTGACCACAGTACATGAGGGAAATCCTCCAATTCCTGAAAATGCTTGGTATATTGATGGGTTCAGCAGAAGAAATACTCAAAATTGGGTTGCTGTGGCCATATAAATGCAAACTGACAGCAGCTGGCTGGATTCCAGATTAGGACAGAGTAGCCAATGGGCTGAATTAAGGGTAACATGGGTGGTAATTACTAGAGAAACTTGGCTCATCACCCTCTACACGGAGAGCTGGACCATATCGTGGGGCTTCACCTTATTGGATAAATCAATGGCATAAAGATGACTGGCAAGTGATGGGACACCTGTTATGGAATACTACCCTATAGCAAGAGATTTACAGTCGTCCCCTAGCCTGGGAGGCATCCCTGACAGTTTAGCGTGTCCCTGCAAATCAATAAAACTCCCCACTCAAGAACCAAGAGGTGAATGCTTTAGCTCACATTCATCTGATCTGCCGTACACCCAATGAAGTAGCAGCCCTGTGGCTACACAAAAAGAGTGGTCGTAGAGTAGCTGCCACGGGGTGATGCCTGGCTAAGGCACTAGGCATTCCTCAATTGGGCTGTCACCCTGGCAATAATCCACAACCAATCAGACTGTTGGATGTGTGGATACATGCCAGCACCCAGCAGCTCTGGTTTCCCCTGGAATATCCTTCCCTTATCTTTGATGAATTGAAGTACGGGTTAAAGACTTCAAATAAGAGCCACCCTTCTATGTGGCAATTCCCAGAACCTACTGATAATTATAATTTTTCTGCCTCTCTGCTTTTATCAGGTTGTTGTTTGTATTGCAACTATGGTCTCCTATCCCAACACCGCCTCATTCCTCCCCCCTCACTCCTCTCTCTTTTTCATCTCCGTTATATTCCCTGAAATTGCATGCCTTAGGGCCTCTGCACAAATTCTTTGGGGTGTGTTTGGTTTGGTTTCTAATGCCATAAAACTGATCTACTCACTGATTACATATATATATGTATGTGCATATATATGTATATATATCTGTATTCATAACTTTTTCTCTAACTTCATGCCATGTTTTATGACGATGATGTATAAAATAGCATTTTAATCCCCCTGTGCCACCACATACTATCATGTTAAACATGTTTCCCTAAATGGCTTTGTATTTGAGTGGTAAACAAGTGACACAAGAATTTACCCACACTGTTCTTACAGGCTTATCCTTGTCCTATACATGGTTATCTGCATGCTTTGGCTTCCTTACTTCTATAGCAGGTTTTTTCCTTACTAGAAAGGGCTAAAATAGATTAGTGTTTAATTCATCATTATTCTGTTTTGTATTTTTCTCATTTGCAGTAAATGTATGCATGTCTTTCTGAGTATGCTCTAGACAGTCTTAGAATTTTTGTTTGTGTTCTCTTTTAGTTAAAACTCTTTTAGGCACAATGCCTTCTGAAACAAATTGTTTTCAGAAGTGGAATATTTCAACATCAACTCAGAAAACCCTGTTCTTTTAGACAAATTTGTAGGGGTTTCCCGTGGGTTATAGTATACTCAAATGCCCTAAATAACCTTAGGAATTTTCCAACCTCATGAGTGAGCATGATACTCAGAAATAAGAATTTTAAATTATGTGTATAACAATATTTTTGTTTAGGATGGTCAGGGCTTTATTTGATATTTATTTCTAGAACCTCTTTTGGCCTAATTAAGGGAGTGATATGTCTTTTCTCTTTCTTCTCACCTCTTCAAGTCCCTGTCTCTATTCTAAGGCATTTGCTCATTTATTTTTATGTCTATCATCCTATTGTACTGTTTTTTAGTATAAGCACTGTGAAGATTTTGTGGAACTAGTAAGTAGATAAAGAGTAGAAAAGAAAGAAAGGGAATGAGAAAAGAAAGTAAATAATAAAACTATTTAAATCAAAGATTAATTTAATTATCTCAGCTCTGTTCTTTGGGCAATAAGATCTTCTCCTTCTTCTCCCCACACCTTCCATTCCAGCTGTACAAACTCATCAGTATTCCCCAACACACCATACCTTTTCACATCTCTCTATCTTTCAACATGCAGGTTATGATGTCTGGAATGGCCTTCCCCTTTCTACTGATGAACCCTTACTCTTGGCTCAAGTGTTATTTCTCTGTGTCTGATCTCAGTTCCTGTTTTGAATATTTAGCTCTTTTCATGCCACATGGGGTTGTCTCTCCCACTCAGTTCCTTAGAGGCCAGCCCATGTCTTGCTCATTTTTGTAACTCTGGTGCCACATATATACTTGCTCAATTCATGTGTGATGAATGACTGAATCCATTGCCTTGAATAAGTCACACAGCCCATCTGTGCTTTCTCCTTTGTGAAATGGAAATAATAGGATCTACCTGAAATGATCGTTTTGAAGGTTAAATGAAATAATCCATGTAGAGTACAGTGCCTGACACATTACAAGTGTTCAGTAAATATGTAGTAGTGGTTATTATATATATATTTGAAGAATATTTCATTAAATCACCAAAATCCTTTCATAATTATAAATAGTGGTCATGAAAATGGAAGTTTCATTTTCTAAGTTTTTCTATAAAAGACCATTTGGCAAATGGTCTAAATGCCAATGTTAAACAAATAGATTTTTCTATCACAACGAAATATCTTTCATAGGAAGATCTTATAAAGGGTCTCCTCTCTCTGTAACAGAAAGGCCAATTTGCAATATGACATCATAAAGTGCCTACAGGGAACAAATATTTGGAGCAATTGCTAATACTCCTGGCCGTCAATGTAAGCTCTGTTTGACTCTGGAATCTCATGCATCTTTCTTAGCAGCTATTTTATCAAATCTCTCCCATCATATAAATTATCTTTTATATTTCATGGTTTTAATTTTTCACACTATAAATTTCAGAATAAATTAACTTACCTAGAGTAGCATCTTTATTACACACAGCTTTCATAAACATATCTTAGGAGATATAAGCCATGAACTATTGTTGATTTGAGGAGCAGAGCATGCTTTGAGAATATTTCTCAAAATTAACACAGAAGAGCTAGAGATTCAGAAAATCAGGACTCCAGCTTCATTTTCTAAGATGTTCAAAAAGGGACTGTGGTGGCAGGATACCATCACACACATAAAACAGACACAGAATTTAGTTTTTACATTTGAAAGAAATTTCTTTCAGTTTTTTAATGTTTTATGTTAAGTATTTTCTAATAGAAGTGTTCAGAAAAGTATTAAATGCCACATCACAAATATTATACATTCAGAAATGTTTATATTAAAATATCTTGGATATCTTGGCAGTAATAATATTCCATAAGCAAAGTTTTATCTTATTACATGAATGTTCAATGCCAACTTCTTTTTTTTTTTAGTATAGTTCACCAAGTACAGAGTGTAAACAAAGGTAGTTTTTATGTTTATTTATTTGGGGGAATCTACTGAAGAACACATTGATTGAAAACACACTTCTGACCAAATTCACCCAAAATATATAAATACATGGAGTTTGAAGGGTTTGGCTTTCTAATGCCATTAAACTGATGTACTCACTGATTACATAAAATAAATTGACCCATCATTTTGTAACTCAAGATATTTTACTTATTTTGACAACTGTGTCTAACCAACTGGAACCTGTTACAGATGAACATTTTTTCCCCAAATTGTTCCACTGAAACAGAAATTTCTTAACGTTATAAAAATGTTTAACATTTTGTAAAATAATTTTATTTTATTAGAAAAAAATATTCCAGCATTGTAACAGCTCTTTTCTACATCTTTTGGGAATAATTGATTAGTAGATGGCAATGTTGAAAATTTATTATTTTTTCCATAGTAGATATGGACTGAGTTAACTATTAAATCTGAAGTTAGTAAAAAATATTTCCTTGATCTTTTGTGATTTGAGACCTGGTCTCAAAGATATACCTGCTAAAATGATTTCTAAGACAGTTCAGTCCAAAGCAGAAAATAATAAATTATCTCTTTTGCATCTGTTTATGTTTATTGCATTAATGAATCATAAGGATAATTTTCTTCTCTGTAATGCTGAAGCATTGGTATACAAAACATTTCATTAACTTTAAGAGAACTACAAGTACAAATGGAACAATTTAGCTTTTTATGTTTAGACATAATATTTGTACAATTACAAAATGAAACAGCCCAGGACAGGAACTACTCAGACTTCCCCAGTCCAGGATAAGAACACTCATGCGTTCATTTATTCAATGCCTGACAGTGTCCTATATGCTGGGGATATAAAAATGAAGGTACTATATCTATTTTCTCAAGTGTGAGATGTACCAACTACGAAATACAGTACACTCACGTAATCCCATGGAGGTACAAATATAAGCTTTGTGGGGAAATGTGGGGAGCATCGACTTCAGAAGCATCAGGAAAACTTCTGCCCAATATATTCTCAGTGTAACCCCAATTCAGCAAAATATCATGGAGCAAAATCAATTCCATTTTCGGTGAGGCTTGGGTCCCCTCAAGGTTGGCCCTTGGTGGAATTCAAGGGAATGGTGTGCAGACACAGCTCCAGCCTGGCCCCTGGAACAACCTGATTATTAAGCCCTCCAGCGTCTATCTGCATTTGCATCAGAAATTCCAGGAGGCCTCAAAGCAGATTGACTTCCAGAAGGTATGTGTCTGGGCCATCACCTCACTTGACGATTTGGAGAAAGTACGCTGAGACTTAGAGCGAAGTCACAAAGCCAGAAATAGTTGGGGACTTTTCTTTATATTACAATTCAGGGTAATGGAGTGTATAAATTATACTTTTCCTTTAACAACTTTTGTCTACCATAATATTGAAAAAACCCTTTGATGGTTTAGATATCATGTTCTCACTAGCCAGTGTTTTCTTAAAGTTTTCATCCCTCAGTAACCACAGAGGAATAAGGAGCTGAATGTAGCTTAGGGCATTATACCAATGTATTCATAATAAGTTTCTTTATTATAATTAATAGCCACTATATTTTAAAGGCCACCAAAGTTAAAGAAACCTATATACATATTATAAATAAATAATTCCAATTTTGTTGATTACTTTTTTGTTGTGTTAAGATACACATAACAAGGTGAAAGTCACTGAGTGTGCACTTTGAATGGATTGTGCAAAGCATGGGACTGTATAAAACAGGGAATCCAGTGGTGGAAGATGGACTGTGGTCAACAGGACAAGTATGAGAACGTTTTCTCATGAATAATAACAAATATAGAATACTAATATAGGGTGTTAATAATTGGGTGGGTTCAGGGGAAAATACACCAAATGTAAGAAATGGGCTATAGTTAGTATTTTGACGATGCTCTTTGATGGTTTGTAACAAATGTTTCACAACAATGCAAGGTGTTGGTGGTGGGGAGGGGTATAGAAGCCTTGTATGATGATAGGCATGTTTGTTTTGTAAATTCACAACTTTCACTATACACTTATTGTTTATGTATGTTCATGTATAAATGATATACCTCAAAAATTTTATTTAAAAAAGATACACATAACATAATATTGACCATTTTAACCATTTTTTAAAATGTACAATTCAGTGGCATTAAGTACATTCACAATGTTATACAGCAGCAATTACTTTTTGATGTAGAAAGTGCCTGAGATACTATACCTTGTTTAATCTTACTATATGGTAAGAGTTATTCAGATTTATAGTTGTGGAAAATGAGACTACAGAAGTTACCTAATTTGCCCATACTCATGAAGAGTATAAATGGCCTATTTCAAAACTGAACTGACTTGTCTGACTGTAATATGCTTTTTCCTTAGTAGTGACTATGCTGTCCAGCCCAAGACAAGGATTCTATTACAGAGCTCAAGAGACTGCTAGTGTCAGAATCACCAGGGCTGCCTGTTACAATGCAGATTCCTGGGTTTCATCCCATACTGACTGAACTGAAAGCTCTGGGATTGATGCCTAGAATCTGTATTTTAAATAAAGTACACACCTGATTCTCACCCAAAGATAAAATTTGAGACCATTGGCCTAAACTAGTTGTTCAATACATTTAAATTATACCTCACTGTATTTATTTAGTTGATCGGCAACTTGGCCTAACTCTCCTCTCCTCCTGTGCTGAAAATATAAATATTATTTAGAGATACTAAAATAGAAAACCATTTCACAATCATTACTCACACTATGATTCTTGGATATACATGCAAAGTTCTAGTAGATGCTTTCTTTCAAATTTTAGGAAAAGTGTTTATTTACTAAAACTTGGATGAGAAACCTAAGGAATCCAGATAGTGTCTTCTTGGACATGTGTCAAGTATATTTGGAACAGTGTTGACTTGTGCTCGTTTGTTTTAATTTTTATTGTGATAGCATATATACAACATAGAATTTCCCATTTTATCTGCTTTCATGTGTATAATTCAGTGATTATTAATCACAATCATAATATTGTGCCACCATCATCACCATCCATTACCAAAATTTTTTCATCATCCCAAACATAAACTCTGCACCCATTATGTGTTTGTCTTTAGTTGCCTAAAACCATCACTGTGTTTTTCTCACTATGTTGTAGGTCAGGATTTCACACAGAGCTCATTTGGGCAGTTCTGGCTTGGGGTGGGGTCACAAAAGTCAGAGGTCACTGGGGCTGCATTCATCAGAAGGTTTGACTGCACTTAGCTCATACAAAAGGCCAGGGGTTGATGCTGGTTGGCTGCTGGGAGCTCAGCTGGGCTGCCAACCAGAGTGCCACCCCCATGTGGCTTGATCTGCCTTACAGAATGGCAGACTTGGGAAGGTGGATTTCTTACATGGGGGCCCAGTACTCCAAAAGCAAGGGGTCAAGCCCATAAAATTTTTCTAACTTAAAACTTTCTTCAAATCTCAACTTGACAAAATATGAAACAATTAAAGGCTTTGAAAACACTGTACTTGTCACCGCTGAAAAGAGAAGTATGTAGACAAAAATAAAAATGAAAGTCTGGTGCTGACTGAATGATGATAACGGTTACAGTTAACCTGTCAGTAGGCAGTTTCATACACAAGGGACCTCAGCACCAATCTCTCTTCTTTTAAAAAAAATTATTAGAGAATTTTTGAGTTTACAGACCAATCATGCATAAAATACTAGATTCCCATTCACCATCCCACCACCAACACCTAGCATTTGTGTGGAATAATTGTTACATTTTATGATAGCATATTTTTGTAATTGTACTAATTTTTTAACAATAGTTACCTTTGTTACAATGATGAAAAATTATTAAAATAGTACAATTAACTATTGTCCATAGTTTACATTACATGTACTTTTTGCCATATACCACCTTATTATTAGCACCTTGCATTATTGCCATATATTTGTTATAATTCATGAAAGAACATTCTTATACCTGTACTAATGGACTATTAACTATAGTCCATTGTCTATCATAGGGTTCACTGTGTTATACACTCCTATGTTTTATCTTTTAAGTTTTATTCTAGTAACATATAGGACCTAAAGTTTCCCCTTTATAAAAGTACATTCACCTATGCAATTCAGTACTGTTAATTACATTCACAATAGTGTGCTTCCATCACCACCATCCATTTCCAATCCTTTACAATCAACCTAAATGGAACTTCCATACAATATAAGCATCAAATCCCCATTCTCTAACACCAGTCTATGCCCTGGTAACCTATATTTTAGATTCTAACTCTATGAGTTTGCTCATTATAATTAGTTCATACAATATTTGTCCTTTTTGTCTGCCTTACCTCACTCAGCATAATGTCCTAAAGGTTCATGTTCATCCATGTTGTCCCAAGCATGAGGACATCATTCCTTTTTATGGCTGAATAATATTCCATTGTATGTGTATACCACATTTTGTTTATCCATTCATTTGTTGATGGGCATTTGGGTTGCTTCCATCTTTTGGCAGCTGTGAATAACGCTACTATGAACATCAGTGTGCAAATATCTGTATAAGACCTGCTTTCAATTCTACTGGGTACACACCTTGTAGTGGGAATGCCAGGTCATATGATAATTCTATACTTACCTTCCTGAGGAATGGCCAAACTGTCTTCCACAGTGGCTGCACCATTCTAGCAGCAACAAGTGAGTGTTTCTATTTCTCCACATCCTCTCTAAAACTTGTAGTTTTCTGTTATTTATATAGTAGCTATTCTAGTGGGTGTGAAATGATATCTCATTATGGCTCCTCCCCACTTCCATGGCTCCCTCGTCTGTTTCCTCATTGTTTTTGCTCAGTGTCTGCTCATTGTTTTTTTTTTTTCTCATTGTCTGTTTTTTCTTTAGGAGGCATCAGAATTGAATCCGAGACCTCCCATGTGGGAGGCAGGTGTCAACTGCTTGATTCATATCTGCTCCCTCATTATGGTTTTGATTTGCATTTCCCTAATAGGTAATGAGGTTGACCATCTTTTCATGTGCTGTTTAGCCATCTGTATACCTTCTTTGGAGAAATGCTTATCCGAGTATTTTGTCCACTTTTTAATTGGATTGTTTGTCATTTTATTGTTGAGTTGTAGGATTTCTTTTATATTCTGGATACTAAACCCTTATTGTTTATGTGGTTTCCAAATATTTTCTCCCATTAAGTAGTTTATCTTTTCACTTTCATGATGAAGTCTTTTGATGCACAAAAGTTTTTAATTTTAAGAGGTTCCATTTATCTATTTTTCTTTCATTGCTTGTGCTCTGGGTATAAAGTCCAAGAAACCACTGCCAAACACAAGATCATGAGAATGCTTCCATACATTTTCTTCTAGGAGTTTTAAAATCCTGGTTCTTATATTTATTTCTTTGATCCATTTTAACTTAATTTTTGTGTATGGTATGAGATAGGGGTCCTCTTTCATTATTTTACATATGGATATCAAATTCTCCCAGCAACATTTGTTGAAGAAGCTACTCTATCCTAATTAAGTAGGCTTAGCAGTCTTGTGAAATATTAATTGGCCCAGGGAGCCAGTGTAGCTCAGTGGTTGAGTGCCAACTTCCCAAATACTAGGTCCCAGGTTCAATCCCCGGCCCTGGTGTTTCAAAAAAAAAAAAGTCAATAGGCCACAGATGTGAGGGTTTATTTCTGAACTGTCAATTCAATTCCACTGGTCAATATGTATATCTTTGTGCCAATACCATGTCATTTTGACTACTGTATCTTTGAAATATGCCTTAAAGTCACAAAGTGTGAGTTCACCAAATTCTTTCTTCTTTTTCAAGATGTTTTTGCCTATTTGGGGTCCCTTACCCTTCCAAATAAATTTGATAATTGGCTTTTCCATTTCTGAAAAGAAGGCTCCTGGAATTTTGATTGGGATTTCATTGAATCTGTAAATCATTTGAAGTAGAAAAGACAATATTTGGTCTTCCAATCCATGAATATGGAATGTCCTTTCATTTATTTAGGTCTTCTTTGGTTTCTTTTAGCAATGAATGTAGTTCATTGTTATGTATGTAGTTCATGTTATGTAGTTTTCTGTGTACAAGTCCTTTATATCCTTGGATAAATTTATTCCTGAATATTTGATCTTTCATTTGCTATTGTAAATGTGATATTTTTCTTAATTTCCTCTTCAGATTGCTCATTACTAGTGTATAGAACCATTGCTGATTTTCACATGTTGATCTTGGAACCTGACACATTGCTGAATTTATTTATGAGCTCCAGTAGCTTTGTTGTAGATTTTTCAGAACTTTCTTTATATAAGATCATGTCTTCGCAAATAGAGTTTTACCTCTTCCTTTCCAATTTGAATGCCTTTTATTTCTTTTTCTTACCAAACTGCTCTGGCTAGAAGTTCCATTGCTATGTGGAATAACAGTAGTGAGAATGGGCATTCTTGTCTTATTCCAGTTTTAAGAGTGAAAGCTTTCAGTCTCTCACCACTGAGTAGGATGTTAGAGGTGGGATTTTCATACATGCACTTTATCATTTTGAGGAAGTTTCCATCTATTTCTATTTTTAAAGTGTTTTTATCAAGAAAGGATGATGAATTTTGTCAAATGCCTTTTCTGCATCAATGGAGATGATCATGTAGTTTTCCCTTCGTTTTGTTAATATGTTGTATTATGTTAACTGATTTTCTTGTCTTGAAGAACTCTTGCACACCTGGAATAAATCCTACTTGATCATGGTGTATAATTCTTTTGATGTGCTGTTGGATTTGATTGGCAAGTATTTTGTTGAGGATTTTTACATCTATATTCATAAAAGAAATTGGTAATTTTCTTTTCTTTATCTGGCTTTGGTATTAAGGTAAGGTTGGCTTCATAGAATGAGTTATGCAGTGTTCCCTCCCTTTAATTTTTTGGAAGACTTTGAGTAGGACTGGTATTAATTCTTCTTGGCATGATTGGAAGAATTCGCCTTTTATTCCATCTGGTCCTGGGCTTTTCTTTGTTGGGAGATTTATGATGTTTGATTCAATCTCTTTACTTGCAATTGGTCTTTCTTCTATTTCTTCCAGAGTTAGTGTAGGTTGTTCATTTGTTTCTAGGAATTTGTCCATTTCATTTAAGTTGTCTAATTTGTTAGCATACAGTTGTTCACAGCATCCTCTTACAATCCTTTTTATTTCTGTGGGGTCAGTAGTAATATTCCCCCTCTCGATACTGATTTTGTTTGTGTCTTCTCTCTTTTTGTCTTTGCCAGTCTAGCTAAGGGTTTGTCAGTTTTATTTTTCTTTCCAAAGAACCAGCTTTTGGTTTTGTTAATGCTCTCTTTTGTTTTCTTTAAGTCTCAATTTAGTTTATATCTGCTCTAATTTTTCTTATTTCTTTCCTTCTGCCTGCTCTGAGATTACTTTGCTGTTCTTTTTCTAGTTCCCCAGGTGTGCAGGTAGGTCTTTGATTTTAGATCTTTCTTCTTTTTTAGTGGAATCATTTTAGGCTATAGATTTCTCTCTCAGCACTGCCTTTGCTGCATCCCATAAATTTTGATATGTTGTGTTCTCATTTTCATTCTACTCAACATATTTACTGATTTGCCTTGCAATTTCTTCTTTGACCCACTGATTATTTAAGAACGGGTTATTTATATTTCATATATCTGTGAATTTTCCAGTTCTCTGTCTGTTATTGATTTCCAACTTCATTCCATTAGGTCAAAGAAAATGCTCTGTATAATTTCAATCATTTTAAATTTATTGAGACTTGTTTTGCGGCTTATCCTGAAGAATGATCCATGTGCCCTTGAGAAGAATATTTATTCTGCTGTTTTGGGGTGCAATATTCTGTGCCTATTATGTTTACTTCATTGTTGATCTTCTGTCCAGATGTTCTATATACTGATAAGAATGGTGTATTGATGTCTCTAACTGCTATTGTAGAGGTGTCTATTTCTCCCTTCAGTTCTACCAGTGTTTGCCTCATGTATTTGGGAGCACTGTGGTTAGGTGCATAAATATTTATAATTGTTATTTCTTCTTGGTGGGTTGCCCCTTTAATTAACATATAGCTTCCTTCCTAGTCTCTTATAATAGATTTGTGTGTGTGTGTGTGTGTGTGTGTGTGTGTGTGTGAGGTACCAGAACCGTGGATTGAACCCTGGACTTTGCATGTGGGAAGCCAGCACTCAACCACTGAGCTACATCAGCTCCCCTGAGTTGATTATTTAGTTTGTTTGCTTGTTGTTTGTTTTCTTGTTTTTAGGAGGCACCAGGAACCGAACCTGGGACCTCCCATGTGGGACACAGGTGCTCAACTACTTGAACCACATCCACTCATCTATAATAGATTTTTTTAAGGAGGTACCAGGGATTAAACCCATGACCTTGTACATGTGAAAGGCATGCTCAACCACTGAGCTACATCCACTCCTCTTATATTAGATTTTGACTTAAAGTCTTTTTTGT
>JAQZBX010041668.1:0-22255 GCA_029593785.1 Cabassous unicinctus | reverse complement strand
CTGGTGGAGGCACGCGCTTGGGCATGATGGGGACGGGAGTCCTTGCCTTGAGCTTGGCGGCTGCCCCCAAGGGCTTGCTTGTCTTGCCCAAGGGTCCAGGGCCTTGACCTCTGCGGGGCAGGAGGTGGGCTGCGGGCGCCCCCAGCCGACAGGCCGCCCCGCACAGGGCCCCACCCTTTACAGGCGTCTCTTACTCCCGGCATCTCCTGAGAGGCCCCCTCCCTCTCCCCCCCCCGCACCCTTGCTCACAGCAGCCCCAGCGGCTTTGGCCACCACCCGAGGGCAGCTTCAGCACACAGACCGGGCTTGGTGAGGGCCTGCCAGCGGCCCAGGGTCCCTGGTGGGAGGGGCCCTGCCCTTGGGCAGCAGTGCAACCTGCGTGGGTGTCCCCCTGCCTGCGCGCGGCCCCTGGGGGTTGTTCCAGTTCTGACCCGCCCTGGCCGGGGTCCCTGCAAGCGGTCATCGTGCTGAGCAGCCGCCGCAACCTATGTCTCTCTCCAGGTGGTGCTCTGGGTCGGCCTGGGCGTCCTGGTCGTCAGCACCGTGGCCACCCTGTCCGTGCGCCAGGAGCCCCCCGTGGACCTGCGAGAGGACGCGCCCGGCGGCCGGCCAGCGGAAGCCGAGCGCGCCGTGCAGGCGGAGGTAGTGCGGCTCTCAGGTAGGTGTGCGCGCCTCGCTCTCCACGAGCTTCTCTGCAGCGTGGCCTCCCAGTGGGGGGGCGGGCGCCCTTCCTGAGCCTCTCCTGCCCCCACCCCAGGAGTCTTCTCACCTGCCCGCCTGCTCCTCCCTGGGCGCGGGAGTCGGCGGGCGGCCTCGAGGACCCCGGGGCGGAGCTCGGGCTCCCCCAGCCGTGCTCCTAAGCGGCGCGCTGGGCGGGCAGCTCCGAGGCTGGGCCGGGGCAGGGCCCAGTGCTAACAAGCACGTCAGGTCACGGGCGCTGCCGGTTGTTTGTTCTGCTTTGAGGGTGTCGGCTTCAAGCCAGTTTTCCTCTGCCCATGGAAGCCGGCAGTCGTGCCCCGCCTCGTCTGCCGTCTCACGTGGCGTGTGGCTTCACAGGCCTGTGGACGGGGCCGTGGCCAGCTCCCCTCCTCCTGCCGCAGCCCGACCCGGGCGTGCGCAGGGAATGTTTTTGGGGGGTCTCAGGGGCTCCGTCTCTACCTGGGGTGGTTGCTGCTTGGCAGGGCTAGGAGGAGAGGAGAGGCTTCCAGAGGCCCCGGGGTCTGCAGCTCAGAGGAGCAGGGGCCCCTCACCCTGGGGTCCGCGCTGGCCACGGCAACATTCGTGCCATGGTCACGGCAACTGCACAGGTTCGCCAGGCCTCTGGGGGATGTGAGCCGCTCGTGCGCCCGAGCGGTGACCTCATAGCCTCCCCAGAGGCGCCTGGGCTCCTGCCTACCTGCGGGAGGGAGCTGGCGAGGACGCGCTGTGTGCGCTTCCGGGCCCCGGTGGGCAGCGTGCTGAGCGGGGCTGCAGCGGCTGGAGGCACGGCCTCGGCACACCGGCTCTGGGTGGGTGCATATGCTCTCTGGGCTAGCGTCCTTATGTTGGAGAGCCCCCTCCCCAGCTTGGCGCCTTCTCAGAGTCTCACGAGGGAACATGCTCTCTCTGAGGGGCTTCTTCCCTGGGGGCCGCCGAGGCCGCTTCCTCCTGCCTTCCTGGGCTGGCTGAGGCAGGGCAGGGAAGATTCCCCCGTTCCAGGCTCCTCAGTCGAAGGGGTGGGCGCCGGGCGAGGCTGCAGAAAAGGCACCTTGGGACTGGCTGGGGCTCCCCCAGGCAGCGGGGAGGGGGGCTTCCCGAAGCCAAGGGCCTGTTGCTCACACCCCACATCTGACTCAGCACCTTGGGTTAGAAAACAGCCCCTCGCAGAGGCTGGCAGGCAGCACACCCCAGCTCCTGTCGATGGCCCAGGCTGTCCAGGCGTCCCCCCGGGGCCCGCGAGGGCCATGGCCTGGTGTGGCGGTCCCAGCGGCCGGGGCGGAGCGGCCGGGGCGGAGGAGGACGAGTCCCGCCTGCCCATGGGGCCAGGGCACTGCGGCCGTGCATCTGGGGACAGCGCTGTCAGCTCCCGCCTGGCCTGTCCCCTGACCCCCACACTGTGGTTCCCACGAGCCCCCCCAGTGTCCCTCCGTTGTCCGTGGGAGCAGCAGCTGTGTTCTGTCCCTCCCGTGTGTGTGGCTACGCCCAGCTCACCTCGTGCCCTCCACGACCACATCTGCTTTTAATTTCTTCCACGAGGGTTTAACGAAAACACATGGCACCTCTGCACCTACATGCGGCCGGTTTTCAGCCTGGCCCCCCCCCACCCTGAACAGGCCTGCTCTTCGCGGCAGCAGAGGTTGGACGGGTGAGCCGTGCCACTCTGGCTCCCGGTGCTGGAGCCTGCTCTGGCCCGGGACACGGGGTGGAGGTGCTGCCGGGGGGACGGGGCTGCTGGCCCGCGCCTGTCTCCTCCCACGGCCTGCGTGCAGCCGCTGAGCTGCGGATGCCCCCCCAGAGGACAGTCCTGCTCATGGCCCTGAGGTGCGCAGCCCTCGGCGGCGGAGGACCCCGAGGAGACCCCGAGAGACGCGCACAGCCCCCCGTCAGCAGCCCCTGTGGGCATCACCCTGAGCCGCGTACTGTGTGGTGTGGGACGGGCGTGGGGTAAAGGTTGCTCAGCCTCCGGGAGAGCCCGTGGAGGCAGCTGCCGGTCAGGGAAGCTCGTCAGGCACCCGAGGGGCTCCCGGGGTGGGCAGGGCTGGTGACGTGTCCCGGCTCCACTCTTGGCCGCTTGTGCGCTCGTCTTCCTTCCCCCTTGGTGCGGCCAGTTGTCCCCAGCAGGCGTGGACCGCGGCCTCTGCTCGGGGGAAGAGCACGGGGCCAGCCCTCGCGGCTGCCCTGCTGGTCACTGGGCCGGGACTTCGCTGCCCGCCTGCCTGCATAGACATGCAGGGTACTCCTCATCCGAGTGAGGGTGCGCGGGTGCCGCTGCCCCCGCTGCCCGAACCTGTCCCCCCTTTCTTGGTCTGCTCCTGCCCCGGGCCTCGCCCCTGCTCCCCTCTGCAGCACCAGCTGCTGTGTGGGGACAGCTCGGATGCCCTGACAGTGCAGGCTGTGCCAGAGAGGCACGGGCTCCACGCACGTCCCTTCGCCTGCTGCGAGGGCAGCCTGACCCTGCTGCCGTGCTCCCCGTGGGCTCTGAGAAGCCTTATAATAGATCCTTTTCTGTGTCACGAGCGCCTGCTCCTCCTGTCGCTCTGTTCGTCTTTTTTGCTGGGTGTCAGGAGACGGCAGTTTGCTCATTTCCTGGCGCCGTCAGAGATAACCGTGTCAGCAGCGACCGTGGGACTCACAAGGGTCCCTGGGGCCTGGGCCCACCCCCCATGCCTTGGCCTGTCGGCACCATGCCTGTCGGCAGAAGTGTGGAGAACAGGCAGAGAGCCCAGCCGGCGTGCACTGACCCACCTGCCCACACGTTTCGGCCACAGGAAGCTGGATCCTCCGAGCCACTGGGTTCTCTCGTTGGAAGAGATGAGTCATAAAATAGTTGAGGTTTTCCCCTACCGGCGAAGTCACGAAGATGGGGCTTTAGAAATACGCTCTTAATTAGCAGTACTCTCTCTTTGCCACATCGAGGGCCGGTGCTTCGGAGGAAACGCAGAACCAGTTACTGGGAAAATACTTAAAAGCAGGAGCCGGCGCCCTAAGTTGAAGTCAGGGGACCTCCGTTCTTGCTTTCAAAGTGTGGCGTCCTGGCGTCCTGAGGGTGTCCTGCACTTGTCGTTATGCTCGAGTCGATAAGGAGGCCAGCTGTGGGCTTCGGGACACTTTCTGACTCCGCTGGGTGCGTGGCTGCTTCACCGGCCAAGAGTAGCGATGGTCTGCAGACGCGCCGCGTCCCTTCTGATGGTTTGGAGGCGTCGGCGCCCCTTCCCGGTTCCCAGCCTCCCGAGCGGAAACCGCCTAGAACGCAGCTCCCTCGCCGAGCAGACGGGGCCCAGCACGTCCCCTGCCCTCCTCCCCCTCCTGCCGCCAGAGCCGGAGCCCAGACCGGGGTCCTCCCCGAACCAGGATCACCTAACCCCAAACCTGACCCTCGGAAGGAAAGGGGATTTGGAGTGGGACTGCTTCTCCGTCACCTGTGCATCCGCCTCACGTGGCCTGAAGCATCGCGAGGCCGCGACTGTGTGACCTTTGCCGCGTCGGCATTTCTGAGCATGAGAGGGGGCCCCGTGAGGGTCACGCCAAGACAGGCCCGGGTGACCCGGGTGGGGGGCCGCCCCCAGGGAGGGGCCGTGGGCGCGGAGCTTTCCTGACCCAGGGGCCTTCGCCAGTGACTGCTGGTGCGTTGTCACTTGGTAACTGGAAGCTGTCCTCTAGAGCGCGAATCCCGAGAGGAGGGACCGTTTGTGGGTGTCTGGCTTTGCACCCCAAGCTCGCGGTGCCGGCCCCTGGGGCCGGAATTGCTCGGTGTTGTTGGGAGCACTTGAATGAGAGCGTTGGCGCTGCTGGACCGTGCACTCGAGTGGCTGAGGTGGGAAACGTGGCCATGTGCAGGTGGTTCCGCCACAAGGCTTAAGAGCGCGAGGCCGCGGCCCGCTTCCGCCCTCCGGAGCCCCTCTGTCCTGCGCGTCTCCCCCACCCGTAGCTTCCCAGGGAGCTCGGGCCAGGCCGATGTCCTGCCTCTGCGTGTCCTGCAGCCGCCGGCTGAGCGGGCGCCGGCGGGCGGAGCACAGGGAGCTTCTTGGTCTCTAACTGAAGTCTGGGTGTCCCACCTGTGTCCTCGCAGGGCAGCGGGTTCCGTTTTAGGGCCGTGCGCCACCCGCCTGGCTGGGGCTGGGTGGGGTGGAGACGCCACGGTGCGCTCCTGACCCTCGGCCCGAGGTGCTGGGCCCTGCACTCCTGCCCTGCTGTCCTTTGGGACCTTGAGGGCGCGCCCACGCTCAGCTCCCTGCCGCCCTCTGCTGGCCGTGGCCTGCAGTTCCTTGGGCGCTGCCTGTCGGCACCCGGCTAGGCAGCAGCTGCACACGGACAAATTATTTATTACGAGCGCACGTGAAAAACGGCATTTCTCTGGGCTGCTTAGCTGCTAATGACTGAGAAGGAAAACACAAAGCGCGGCCGTTTGGCTGGCAAAATGTGGTTAGTCCAGGGAGAGTTGCCCAGCCCTGGTGCTGTCTGCCCGTGAGGCCGCGTGGCCGCTGCTCAGTAACTACTGCCCCCCCCCAGTCCAGAAGCCAGTCGAGGCGGCGGCCGAGGAGCAGCCGGAACCGCCGGGGGGCCAGGAGCCGGAGCAGGCCCAGATCAAGAGCCCTGTGAAGGCGGTGCCCGGAGACGACGCCCAGGAGACGCGTGAGGAGGCGCAGCTGCACCGCCCCGGCCAAGGTGGGCTGGTGGGCGGGCGGGGAGCCCAGACCAAGGGGCCTCGTCCCCCGAAGGGGCTTCCCTCCTCCCCGCAGGGAGGCCTGCAGTCCTGGCCCCGCCTCTCTGCCCCGCCCCTTCCACGCACCTGGCTTGCACCTGCTCCTGGTGGCTTCCTAGGTGTTGCTGGCCCCCGGCCAGGACTGGGCCTCGGTCCCCTCCCCAGGATAGGGAGGGTGGGCAGAGCTGCTTTTCTCCAGACTCCGACAGCCCCTCGACATCCTCACAGGGATCGCTGTGCCCGTGGGGGAGGCCCACCGCCACGAGCCCCCCGTCCCCCACGATCAGGTGTTGGTGGATGAAGTTCAAGACCGAGAAGGGCCAGAAGAGAACCAGCCGTCCAGACGCACGGCCGGGAGAGCGCCCGAGGGCCGGGGCCAGGTGGCGCACCCTCCACCAGGTCCAGAGCAGGAGCAGCACGAGCCCGAGGGGGCGGGCGCCGGGAAGAGGCCGGGAGAGGCCCGTGCCCCACAGGGCGCAGGTGGCGTCCCCGACGGCCCCCAGGAAGTCCCAGAGGCAGATGGCCGGCCGGCCGGCCCCCCCCCAGACGAGAACCTGGGGCCAGGAGACCGGGGGCCCCACCCGGGGCCCCAGGAGGTGCCCCCCAAGGAGAAGGGCCAGAGGGAGAAGGCGGACGGCCTCCCCCTGCCTGGCCCCGCCGCGGGGGAGAGCCACCTCGGTAGGTGCCTGCCTCGGGGACCCCCTCGCTGCATGTGCGCTCTTGGTGCTTGAGGGGGCTGGGGAGGGGGGGAGGGGGCCCGCTTGGCGAGATTAGCATGTGAGTGCGGTGCCTCAGCAGCTGCTGGGGGGCTGGAGGCTTGACAGCGACCCTGACGACTGTCACGCGCTCGTTGGCGAGGCCGCTAAACGTCAGGTACCGCGCTGCTCTTGCGCGTCTGGGTGCACTTGGGGACGGCGTGGGGCCCGCCTGACAGGTAACACGTTGTTAAGTGCCCATCCGAGCACCGCGGAGGACGGCGCTTGCATTTTAATTGGCGAAGGTGGTTGGCGCTGGCTCGCTGCCACACGTCTGGAAGACGGTTAAATGTTTTTTCATCCCTTCCCTGGTGGTCGTCAGGTTGAGCGTAACTGCTGGGGGGAGGGGGCGGCATGCCGAGCGACGTGCACAAACATCTGCCGCCTCCCTCGGCCCCTCCTCCACCATCTCTGCTCTCCTCCCTCTTCTGTCGCCTGGGAGCTGAGTGTCCATCCCGTGCCTGCAGGTGGGAAGGTGCCCCCCCCGGCGGGCAAGCCAGAGCCCGCACCCGCACCGCAGAGGGACGCCGAGGGACAGGGTGAGGATGGCGGCGGCGGCAAGCTGGAGGGTAAGGCTGCAGCTTCCTCGCTGCCTCGGGGGGTCCCAGGCTCGTCTGTCCCTTTCTGGAGCCTTCCGGGTCACCCCTGGCATCTGCTGTTGTAGGTTTTCCTCCTTTGGAGAATCCTAATATCTCCCCTTCGCCGTCCCCAGTCACAGCTCTTCTCTCCCACTCCCCTGGGAATGTCATGTGTCTCCCTTTCTCCCCTTAGAAAAATCTGTCCCGTGGCCAGAGTGGCAGTTTTTACTGCATTTTAAACAGGATGTTTACGTTTCTAATGCTCCTGGTATTTAAAACAGACCAGGTGTGGGAGAGGTTTGCACCCAGACGTGAGAGCCTTACCTCAAGGCTGGGCCTCGCCCATGACCCAGCTGGCAAGGTGGGTGTTTTCACGGCTGGGTTCTCAGCACGACCCTGCAGCGGCTCCTGCCTCCTCCATCTGTGCCCAGCCTCGGCTCCTGGGAGAGAGCCTCCCCCGTCCCAGCTCCTTTGCCTTCCAACTGCTCCCTCTTGGTGGCCGCAAGCCCCGCCTGGCCCCAAGGGCACAGGCACCTGGTCACAAGGGCCGTGGAGCCTTCCCAGTGGAGCCTTCCCAGGGCCGGTGGCTCCCACCTGGTCTCGACTCGCCTGGGGGCCTCTTGCCCTGCGCTTTAGCTTCAGCAAGGGTCCGCTCTCCATGGAGCCAGCACGTCTGGGCTTCAGAGACCCCCTTGCTACAGGGCGAGGGCTTCTTCGCTTCTGGGCCCCGCTGGGAACCGGCCCGAGGCAGCCTGGCCTCTGCGTCTGGCTGTGCATGAGAGCCGCTGGCCACCACCCGCAGGCTTACACGACACGGGAGCTTCTCTCCCCCATGGACCGGGCCTCCTGGTGTGTCTCATGGCCTTCGGCCAGCTCATCAGGAAGCTGAGGTGTGAGCAGCCCCTCTGGGCGGCGGCAGGCCGACTGGACCTGTCTGGCCTGGGCTCCGGCCCTTAGACACCACCGTGGTATTCTCGGTCACCCTGTCGGGGCCTGGAGGCGCAGAGGGCAGAACCCAGGGGGTGTAAGGGATCTCGAGGTCGGCAGTTCCTTCACAGATCGTGTGCAGGTACTTCTATCTCTGGTTTTTATCTGGCCATGATTATTGATTCTAGTTTCTAGGATCTGTTATTTTACCTGTTTGACGCTTTGCTATTTTATTTTTGGAAAAGAGACTTTTTACTGTTTCCTAACCTGCCTTTCTTCCTTCTGCCTTTCAACGGGATTGAACAGCCGAGATTAAAAAGCTAGTCGCAGGTACGGCCTGGAAGGGTGTGTTCACGTGACAGCGCCTGTAGCGGAAAAACCCCTCCCTGCCCAAAGCAGCCATGGCAGGCCCCGGGGCGGGCACCGCCTTGCATGAGACCACGCACGGAGCCGCTGGCAGCCCGCCCCCGCCCAGCCGGTGCCCCCAGGAGAGGCCGCGGCTGCCCCAGCCATGCCGGGGTGCAGAGCTGCAGGCACTGGGTGCGTGGCGCAGCGTTGGCATAGCCCACAGACATGGACCCCCGTGCGCGGCTCTCGTGCCACCGGCAGGCCAGGTCTGTTGTCCTGGGGGCCGGGCAGGGGTCCCGAGCCGCACGCCCTGGCCCTGCTGAGGGGACGGCTTCTCCTGCTCTGCGTCACATCCATCCTGTGTCGCTTTGGCTGGGTGGGGTTCCCTCCCCCGCCTAGGTCCAGGGTCAGCCCTCAGGGCCTGAGGAGGCGGCAGGGGTGCCAGCAGGTATCTGGGAGCGCGTATCCTCGCACCTGCGCCACGTGACCAGGACAGAGCCCCAGGCGTTGGCCCTTCCTGGCAGCAGCCTGCCCCGTGGGCTTCTGGGACCCAGCTGGAGAGGGCAGGGCAGGGTGGGGACGCTCTCCCCAGCTCCAGGTGCATTCGGCTGCGTCAGTGACCACAGCGGGCCGTGCGGTCTCGGGGGCACTGAGCCCAGCTGGCGGCCTCCCAGCGGTCAGCACGCGGCACCGCAAGGCGTCGCTCCATCTTCTGACCTGCACCTGGGACAGCCTAACCCCGTCAGTCCAGACGGTCTCCCTGAAGTCCAGGTGCTGGGAAACCACAGCAGCCAGGCTGCTCGCAGCTCCTGGGGGGCTGGCTGCCAGCTTACAGGGCAGCCCCTGGTTTCCGAAGCGGGAGGCGCCCGTCACCCGGGGCTGCGTCGACTGCGTGGTGACGGCTGGCGTTACTGATATTTCGGGTCTTATGTTCTACTTAAGAGGAAGACACACAACATGGTTTCAATTTGTTTTACCATTTCATCTTGGAGGAAATTTCTTAAAGTACCAATATTCATTTTTTCAAAAAATAGTTTATAGTGCATTTTTTTCTTCCAAGCTCATCATAGAACTGATTGTACAAAATAGGAAAAATCACCTGGCCCAGATAACAGCTGTGGTGCTGAGGCGCGTTAGCCTGTTTCCTCTCGGCTCAGTGGTTGTCAGGGAGCAGCAGTGAGGGGACTGGGGATCGGGAGGCTGCTGGTTCGTCCAGGCTCCCCAAGCCTGCATGGGGAGCTCCAGCCCCCTTGGGAGACGGGGTGCTCTGCTGTGCCCAAGGGAGGCCGCTCACTCTACGCTGGGGTGTCCCCACAGAGACTCTCTGTGTGCCCCTTTCACGTACACGGCCTCCACCCCCACCCCGCCTGGCGGGCTTTGCAGCCTCCCACCACCTCTGACTTTGTGTGTTTTCCGATACCAGAAGCTGGCAAGGCAGAGAGGCTCGACCACGCCGTCCTGTTGCAAGTGATTAAAGAGCAGCAGGTGCAGCAGAAGCGCCTGCTCGACCAGCAGGAGAAGCTCTTGGCTGTGATCGAGGAGCAGCACAAGGAGATCCACCAGCAGCGGCAGGAGGGCGAGGAGGCCGAGTCCAAGCAGGGTAGGGGTGGGCAGCCGGGAAGGCGTCGCGGGCGGCGGGGGTGTCGGCCGAGTCCTAACTGCCCCCAGGGCCCCTCAGCCCCACGGCGAGGTCGTGCGTCTAGCGGCTGCTGTGCAGCTCCTGGCCCCGCGCGGGCCTGTGCCCGCTCCCCTGCCACACCAACGCCACCTTTGCTTGCAGTGGACATGCAGCCCGAGCTCGGGGCTGCCAGACCCGCAGGGAAGGAGGACACGGTCCCTCAGGGGAGAGGTGAGCAGATGGGCAGGAACCCTCCTCCCCAGCCGCCGGAACACGCTCTCGGAGCCCCTGGAGATCACCTGGTGGCCCCCCCAGAACACAACCAGCGAGCTGCGGGGGGCTCCGACAGCGCCGCCATGGGAGACGCTCCGGGCCCTCCTGCTGGCGGAGCCGATACGGCGCCCCGGGCAGCCCAGACAAAGCCACGTGAGGGCCAGAAGGGCGCTGTGCCCGAGGGTGCCGGCGACACCGAGGCCCAGGTGAAGGCAGGCACGCGGGCCCCCAGGAGCCTCGAGCAGCAAGGCCAGGACGCGTTTAAAGGAGGGTCCCCAGAAAGGAGGCAGCCTGGCGAGGCGGCGGCAGCCATGGCCGGTGGTGACGTGGGAGAAGCAGCAGCGGCACCTGTGGCAGGGGCGGGCGTGGAGGCCGAGGACCCCCATGCCGAGCCCAAGCAGCCAGGCCAGGAGCGGGGACCGGCCGCTGATCTGCCCAGCAGGGTGGAAGGCACCGCATCCCAGCCCCAGGCTGCAGTGCACCAGGCGGAAGCGCAGGGCGGCCCTCCAGATGGCGCCCACCACCCACAGGCACAGAGGGCAGCTCCTGCGGGCGCTGCTGTGCCTGCCCCCCATGAGCCACTGGGAGCTGCAGGCGCTGCCGCCGCACAGGAGCCTGGGCCGCCCCCCGCCGGGCCGGGGGCGCCGAATCCCAACCACGAGAGGAAGGAGCCGGCCGGCTCGGACCTTCGCAGGCGCCGCCGGGGCCTGGCCCCTGAGGAGGAGGAGCCAGCTCCCCAGGACGGGGTGCTGGTTGGCCTGCACCCCCTGCCAGACATCAGGGTCAACGATCTGCGCGGGGCCCTGGACAGTGGGCTGCGCCAGGCCGCCGGGGGAGCCCTGCAGGTCGTGCAGAGCCGGCAGCTCAAGCAGCTGCCCAGCACCCAGGATCATGAGGCCTGAGTGGGCAGCAGCCACACCCACGGGCTGGTCCCCCTGCCTCCCCAAGCAGGGCGGGGCTGTCGCATCGTGGGCGTCATGCACTTCCTCCCACCAGGCTCCTGGCCCCCACACCAAGCTCAGGTAGCTGCCTTCCGCCACCACGCGCTCCACGTTGGAAGGTCTCGGGAGGGCCGGTGGCCTTGCTCCCGCAGGGCGGTCGTCCCTCACCTGCCACTGCCCCTTTGACCTCAGGCGGCCAGGAGAAGGCTCCCGTAAAGCCTCTGGGCAAGGAACCTCCACGGCGAGACCCTCAGGCAGTGCCGCCTGCTAACGTTCTTAGTTGCAGGACCAGCCACTTCTTTTCTTCAGAGTCAAACTGAAGGCGCAGCTCTCGGGCCTGCCGGGCTGCACGGCTAGGCCAGAGGCCTTGGGCACGCCGACCGCGGCCCCAGCGCAGGTCCACTCAGAGCCAGCCTTTGCCCACACGCCTCCAGGTACTCAGAACCTTCAGGATCTGTCTCACGTTCCCTGCGAGCAGCGTAGAGATCGTAAATAAACCCTCTGCCTCGCTGCTTCCTGTCTCCTATCCGTGGGCTCGGCAGGCGCCCCTCTGCGCTTTGACACACTGCGTTTCTCGCCACAGGCTGTGTTTTTCCAGACTAAATTAGCCTGAAACACCAGAGGCCTCTGATGAGTCCAATTGGTGTTTACGTAAAAGAAAAGAGCTCAGGATTCCACACGGCATGAAAACAGTGACAGGAGGCTGGGAAGTAACGTGGCTGTGAACCACGTTTTCTGGAAGCGTGAGCCAGGCGGTCGCAGCCCTGAAACAGCCCCTGTAAGCTGGCTGCAGGGCCCAGCTGCCTGGGGGGCTGCAGCCGGAAGAGCTTCAGGCAAAGGGTGATGCCTGGGAACCCCTCTGCCTGCCCAGAGGGGAGCGGGGCGGGGGCAGGGGCGCAGCCGGTCTCAGCCGCCGGAACGCCTCCAGCGAGCTCCTCCAGTGAGCGCGGGGCCAGGGCGAGGATAAAATGGGGCTCCAGAGCAGAGCGCCCTGGGGCAGGTCACGGCAACAGCGTGTGGCAGCCCCGTCTTGAGGTGGAGGCTTTGGAGTGGACCAAGGACAGGAAGCAGGAGCAGAGGCCGAGGAAGGTCGGGAGCAAATGGCTGTGGCTCCGCGGCCAGGGCAGTGGCATGGTCAGGCTCAGCGGGCAGCACGGGCTGGAGCCTGAAAGGACAGCGGTGGGCGGACACCTGGTAAGGAGACACTTGGAAAGGGGTTCAGGGCAGATGTGCCCGCTGAGCCCAGACTTGGAAATCTTCAGGGAGGAGCTGCCTGAAACCCTTCTGTGAACCCGTCAGCGGCCCAGCAAGGGCGTGAGGGCCAGCTGCGGCCACTGACCACCGAGGTGTAAAATTAAAGCAAAGCTGCAGCAGCTGAGCATGTGGGGAGGCCCTCAGCCAGAGCAGCCAAGGTTGAGGGGCACCCCTTGCCCGGCCTCGCCCCTCTTGGCCCCCAGTGGCACCTGAGTATCACGGGACCAGAGGGGAGGCCTGGCTGCTGCTGGCACCACCCCCAGAGACCGCTCCTGCGCCTGCCCGCGGGGCTCTGCCCTGCCCCGCCCCTCGGGACCAGAGGTCCTGGCGCTGGGGAAGAGGCTTTGTGAGAGTGGACATGGGCCAGCAGGGGCCCAGCCTGGGGGGAGGGTGGGGATGCCGCACCTGGACCCTTAGCGCAGCCCTCCAGGTACCCAGCAGGTGGCGCCTGGGGTCTGGCAGTTGGACCTGTTTACAGCCTCGTGGGGGTCACTTCTTGGCGTATCATTAGGGCATGGCATGAGCAGGTGGGGAACAGCGGGGCCAGCAGAGGCTAGTCAGGAGCTCAGGGCTCTGGCGCCACGTGGAGGCTTTGTGGGGGCAGGGGACACTTACAAGGACGGGCCTCCATCTTGCAGCAGACTCCTCACCAAGCAGGAGCCCCTCCAGGCTCACGGGCCGCATTCAGCTGTTTTCAGTCTGGCAGGGGGGACACCCCAACCCTCATACCCTATTTTTTGGCCCAAGCCCAGAAGACTCATCTTCACAGGACTCCCTGTGGTTTGTCCCCGCAGCATCTTTTTTTTTATTTAAAGATTTATTTATTTATTTATCCCCCCCTTGCTGCTTGTGCTTGCTGTGTCCATTAGCTGTGTGTTTCTTCCGTGTCTGCTTATCTCCCCCTTGCTGTGAGGTCCTGCTGCATCAGCCCACAGCACCGCGCGGGCAGGCCTGCCCTCACAAGGAGGCCCCGGGAAGCGAACTCAGGGCCTCCCATATGGTAAACGGGAGCTCTATCCATTGAGCCACACCCGCTTCCCAGCAGCATCTCTTGTAACTCTATCTTTAAGATCTTGTGTAAGAAGGTAGTTAGGTCCAGAGGCTTCATTACATTCAGACGGAACGTTCTTGGTGAGAACGTTTTTGGAAAGGGAGACCCTGGAAGCAGCGTGTTTCCCCACCCCGTCAGGTACACTGGGCGTGGCCCTTGGCTGTGGTACCTGGCGCGTGTGCTCTGCAGACAGTAAAGCAGAAGCCTTGGACTCCACACGGCCTTTATTTTTCCCAGCCCAGCTTATTACGTGCACAAAGCTGGCAAGTCTGATTCTGGAAAGAACACGGCTGAACACGCAGCACCTGCACCCGTGTCCTCTTCTGTCCTGAGAGCTTTTGATGTTTGCCACCTGGTGCCATCAATACCCTGAGCTGGGCTTTGAGGCGGCGGCCGGCGAGTGGGCACCAAGTCCAGCGGCTCAGGGTCTGCCCTGACGACCTCCCTTCGGGACCATCTTGATCTAAAAGGTGAAGTGCTCTGTCTGAGCCGGCTGTTCTCAAGCCAGCCCCAAAGCCCAGAGCTCGGGCTAGCGTGCAGCACCAGGGACCGGCTTTCAGGTTCAGCCTCACAGACCAGGGGACTCACGCCAAGTACAGGCCCCGGCTGCAGCCTGACCGGGCGCCCCCATGCCAGACACCCCCAGCACACACCACATACAATCTCCTGCACTTTGGGAGGTGGCAGGGGAAGAACGTGGGCTAAGCTCCACTGAGGGCATGTCCCAGGGGCAGGTTCAGAGGGTGGGGCAGCAACGGGAGCCCCTGCCTCCCTGCCAGCTCCCCTCAGGGGCTGCGATCACAGGGAACACGGGCAGAGTGGCTCATCGGAAGTTCCCTGTCTAAAGGAAACTCAAGCACCCCCTCCAGAATCCCATCAGAGACTGCAACCAGGTCTCTGAGATGCCAGGCCGCCCGCTGCACTGAGTGACAGGCACGGGACATGCTGTCGGGAGCGCATTATACGATCCAAGAACTGATGAATAAACAGTGCAAGGCCAAGGCTCGTGGTGGTGGTGGTGGTGGTGGAGGAGTAAATGACCACACACCCCTGACTCACCACAATAAGGCGGCGGGGGAAACACCTGCGTGTGGCCACGAGCACATGACCGCCACTAACCCCGCCATGTGAAGGCTCACCTCACTGCCCTTCCCTCAGAGGCTGCCAAAAGGCAGGAAGCAGGTTGAAAGGAGCGAGAAACTGTGACTACATGGATAACTCAACAAGATCTGAGGTGGGGTGTCAGCTGGGTGGGACATCGTAATTGCCGGGAAGGTGTGAGCTCTCTTCTGAGCCATCTGAACACGTGTGCGTGAACTATCCAGGACAGCTGGCTGGGCTTCTGGTACTTGAGCTAAAGAAATGGCGCTCCTGCATGCTCTCAGCTCATGCTGCTCCGGATGATCCCAGAACATCTAGAAAGGCCGCCTCCCAGGACCCTGTCCCTGTGCAATGCCCTGGATCAGTGGCTCGCGGTGGATAGAGCTGATCACTGACATCACAGCCCGCCCCAGGCTGAATCAGGCCCTGAGATGGCTCCTAGGGATGCCAACTGCTGAGGCCCCTGATAAAGCCTCACTGGCAGGTTCTGGAACACCATCGAGGGCGCTCCACCAGGGATCCCCAGGGAGCTTCCCGCCCCCCCCCCCCTTGGTCCTCTCTGCCAGTGCCCTCGGACCCGTCTTTCTGCAGGCCTCTTGTGCACGTGGGCACACACGCTGTAATCCTTTACTGTGACAGCACTTGGCGATTTCTGTGAGGCTTTACCCTGGCACAGCACCTGATCAGACAGGGATCAGAAAACTCCAAGGCTTGGAAAGGAAAGACTTGACATTTGAGAGGTCAGAGGCAGGGCTGAGTCCAGAGACAAGAAAATGGACTTCCCACCATGATGAGAACCAGGCTAGGGGCTAGAGGAGGGCCTCTGCTAGCCGCAAACTTGTTATAATGTCAGAACTAGGACTTTGATTCTCCTGGGACTGGCCCAGGATGAAACCAGGTGGTGAAACCAGGCGGCGCACATGCCGGGCTCTGTGCAGCCGGGAGTGTGCTGAGTCAACCCTTTTGCTCCATGACCCTAACCGGACACGCTCTCCACGCTGGCTGGCTGGCAGCACCCACCCGGTTAGGACCCACGCTGCTGGAGCGCTTCGATCACAAACCTGCGCCTTGCGCTTCATTTTGGCATCATCCCCTCGGGGGGCAGCGCTAACACTCACGTTTATGTGAGTGTGAGGATTTGCACAGGGCTTTCACACGCATCATCGTCACATCACGCTCCTCACCCGGTCTTAGAGGCCGGAGTCACACCCGCTTCTAAACAGGTAAAAATGGCTCCAGCACAGCAGAGCCTGCCCGGGCTTCTGTGGGCGGGCGGGGTGCTGTACGCCCGGCGTCCAGGGCGCCCCGTGCCCCCGCTCGCGCCCCCAGCCCGGCGCCCACCTACCGCGGCAGCGAAGCAGCTCCGCAGGGCCTCGAACTCCTGGGCGCAGAGGTCCTTCCTCAGGCGGCCGCCCGGGGCTGTGGAGGCCTGCACGCACCTGCCGTACGCGGCGGCCTGCGGAAGGGGACGGGCGCGGGTCGCAGTGGCCCTTCGGCCTCCCGTCCCGCCGCCCTCCGGGTCCGCAGCCGGCCCCGAGCCCTCCAGCTCCTCACCTCGGCCCCGCAGGCCGCCAAACGCCCAGGGAAGGCGCGGAGGCGGCTGCGCACGCGACCCCACAATGCTCCGTTCGTCGACATGAGCGTCTCCTTCCGGCACCCAGGGGCGCCGCCATGTTGGGTCCGTCCTCTTCCGGCATACAGGAGCGTCATAGGTCCGCGCCTACGCCCATAATCCCTTCTGAGCTTTCTAATTGGCCCGGCATCAGCTGCCCGCCTGGCCCCCTCCCCCAGGGTCTTGGGATTGGCTCAGACTCAAATTGTTTACCGAAGTCCCCCTCAGGGCCCGCCCTGCCGCGATCGATTGGCCAGCGGTGACAGAGCCCGCGCGGCGATTGGATAGGGCCCGGAGCTGGCGGAAGCGGGGGCGGGTCGACAGGCCTCCCGGGTCATGGCGGCGGCGCCGCTGCTGCGCGACCGCCTGAGCTTCCTGCACCGGGTGAGTGGGGGCGGCCCGGGCCCGAGCCCGCCTCCTGCAAGCGGGCGGGTCGCCTCAGCGCGGGCTCAGCTCTCCCGGGGCGAGGCGGGCCCCTCCGAGGACCGCGGTCGGCGGGTGGCCGTGGGCGCCTCGTCTGCCCCCCGCCGCCGGGGACCCCTGTGCTCGGGCCGCCCCGCTGCCGGCAGCCGCGGCCCCGCGGAGCCCGCTCGGGAAAGGCGGCTCGGCCCGCCCTGTAGCCTGACAGCACGGGGCGCTGGAGGCGCCTCCAGGCCGCTCCCCGTCTCGGGAGCGTGGGGAGCAGAGCAGCCCTCGCCCTGGGCAGCCCAGCCCTGCCCACCCGGGAGCGCCCTCCCTAGGGCCCCGTGGCCGCTGGGGCCCCCAGAGCGCCCAGCTGGCCAGGGGGCGGGTGCACCCCGTGGGCGTGGCCGCCCATCGGGTGGGCTCCTTCCTTCCCTTTCAGCTCCCGATTCTCCTGAAAGGGACCTCGGACGACGAGGCCCCGTGTCCCGGCTACCTGTTTGAAGAGATCGCGAGTATCCTTACGGGCGTCCCCAGTGGGTGGAGGAGCAGGTGGTGGGGCCCTGGGGGGCATGGAGGGCTACAGGGGCTTCTCCTCCTGTCCCCGGGTGGGCTCCAGAGGCTCATTTTCCATAGCAACCAGGTGTGGGCGTGGCCTAAAAGCACCTGGGAGACCCTGGAGGCCCAGACACCTCTTGGCCGAAGCTGGGGCATGCAGTAGTTCCTTGCTGAGCACGCACTCCGAGAACACTGAGCAGCAGCGGCAGGTAAGCCTAGTTCCACTCTTGGGCCGTTCCCTAACCAGGTGCCCCAGAAATCTCCCACGAGTCCCTGGGCAGCAGCCAGTGCCTCCTGGAGTACCTGCTGAGCCGGCTGCAGAGTGGCTCCGGCCATGTGAAGCTCAAGGTGAGTCAGCGGCGGCCAGCCAGGTGGGTCTAGAACTGCCCCAGACCCTCTTCAGGGCGAGGCGAGTCAGGGCAGCTGCCCGCCCTGGGCTGGGGAGGTGAGGCTGGAGGAGAGAGGCATGCAGGCATGTGGCTGCGACCCCGCGACGCCAGTGTCCTCACTCTCAGGTGCTGAAGATCCTGCTCTACCTCTGCAGCCATGGCTCCTCGTCTTTCCTGCTCATCCTCCAGCGCAACTCCTCCCTTGTCCAGGAAGCCGCAGGTACTGGGGCAACGCCGGCCCTCTCGGGGAGCATCATGGGGTCTCGGAGGCAGGCGGGGATGTCGCGTTGCTCTGGTCTCGAGGGGAAGACCTCAGCCACATGCTCTTAGCCCAGGCCCGGCTCTGCCCCTGCCCCCCTGGCCCCGCGCTCTTGCCTTCCGACACCCAGCCGCCCTCAGCATGCTGCTCCTTGCGCCCGGCTCAGCCAGTGCGTCCTTCCCTCTTTTCCCTGCTGAATGCATCCTTTCCTGTGGCCAGCTCGGGGCCTCCTTCCAAGCTCCCTGTCCATTCCTGCTGTTTTTTCCTGGGGGTCGCTGCTCCTTTTGTTTTCATATGTCTGTGCGCTTACTGCGTCGTAGCAGCTTTATCTTTTTACCCGTCCGTGTTCTACGAGACCGTTAAAATGCCGCGATCGTCTTCCTATTCCAGGGTTAGGTCCAGGGTAGCTCCTGGGCGAGTGCCCGGCTGGTGGCAGGACACGCCCAGTCCTCCACGCCTCCTCCGCGCCTGCCTCCCAGCCGTGGGTTCTCTCTTCTTCTCAGGGCTGCTCCTCAGAGCCCCAGGCAGGGCGTGCTCGTAAGCCTTCCGTGCCCTGCAGGGCTGTGGGAGGACGAGACGGGGAGGCCATCAGGAGAGGGGGGCTCCCAGCCTGGTTCCATCCGAGAAAAGGTGGGTCTGGACGGAGCCCCCTTCCCTCGCTCTCCCTGCCCAGGCCGCGGCCGCGCACTCGTCTTTCGCCAAGGGCTTGTTGCAACCCTGGAGCTTCTGCGCGGTGGGGGGAGTCCCGGTGGGAGACGGTCAGGGGCCACACGGTCCTCAGGCCCTCACCACAGACGAGTGAGCCCCTAGCAGGGCGTGGCTCTAAGTGGGACCCTGCCAGGGCCTCCTGGGCTGCCGTTAGCAAGCATATCCCCGCCAGTGTGGGGTTCCACCCCCACCACGGACCCCGCTGGCCCCCTCGTGCAGGAGACCAAGGCTCAGGAGCGACAGGCTGTCCAGCAGGGCCCTGCGTAGCCCCATCCGGTGCCCTGAGCTCAGCAGCGGCTGCGGGGGGGCGTTTGGTCAGAGGCCTGGGGAGGCATGAGTGATCGTGACGCAGCACTGAGTGCCAGGCGCTCCAAGGGGGACAGAAGGCTGTGGGGCCACTTGTCACCCCGGCCGGCCACCCTAGAGCCCGTGGTCAGAGCAGCCACCATGGGTTTTACTCCCCTCCGCGTGGAGCAGGCTCTGGCGGGTGCAGCTGGTGGCCGTGCGGGTCGCTGCCACACCATTTTCTGCGTGGCTGCTGTGAGCGCAGGAAGCTTCTTGGGTGGTGTGACAGGCGGCGTCCTTTTGGTCAGAGGAAATCACATGGGCAGGGGAGAGGCTTGCCATGGGGACCCCGAAACGCAGTTCTCTGCTGTGGGTCAGGGGCCAGAGACCAAAAGAGGCTGCCATGAGGGATGGTCTCTGGACGGGTGGGGTCTGGGTGAGTGGAAACTGTTGGAGGCATGAAGACTGCCCCGCGAGGACGCCGCCAACACCCACAGAGATTCACACGGGGCCAGGGGGCGGCGCTGCTGGGCACGCCGCATGGACAGTGGGACCCTGCTGGGCAAGGCCACGTCTTCCCCTCACTGATGTAGCCTTCTGGGCACCAGCCCTGGGCTGGGTAGGGGGCGCGAGGGGCCGTGGCCTCTGACCCTGGGGCCTTCAGCAGCAGACAGCAGAGCGGCCCAAAGCGAAGTACGTTTGTGGCGGAAATGGGGCACCTGCCTCAGACCAGGCGGCTTTCGAGGGCTTTTCTGGGGGTGCTTTGGGCTGAGCCTGTGCGGTGGGAGGGGCTGGGGCCTTCCTGCAGGTGTAGAGGCCCTGAAGCAGGCCGCTTGCAGTGTCCAGGCGCCAGGGGCAACCGTTGTCTGTGCTGACTGAAGCTGCGTGTGCTGTCGGGTCCTGGCAGGTGTTAGGTCGGAGGTGACCCCGCTTAGGTCGTCTCTGGGTGGAGAACAGGCTGATGGAGGCGGGCAGGTAGCTCGCAGGACACGCTGCCACGCTGGGCGTGGGTTGCCGAGAGTGTCATGAGCGGGTGCTGCGGCCAGGCTGGGGCCCAGGTGCCGGGCCCAGGCGTGGAGCAGCGGCTGCCCTCGGCTGGCGAGGGGTGCGATGGAGCCTTCCTGAGATGTCCCAGTGGCCTGGGGGTGGGCATGTGCTCTGGGAGCAGGAAGCCATGGGGCTGGGGGCGCACCCCACTTTGAGGGCTGGGGGTGCTGAGCATCCCTGCCTGGTGGCCAGGCACCTGGCGCAGCCTCCGCTTCCCTTCTCTGCCCACTCTGTCTGCAGGTTTTGCTGGGCCCCCGGATCCCCTCCACGGCAACAGCTTGTACCAGAAGGTGCGCGTGGCTGCCCAGGTGAGCGCCAGGCCCTGGATGCCCTCCACGGTCCGGCCGGGCGGCGCCTCTGCCCCTGCCCTGCCCTGGGGCTGCTGCCGGTGTGCCACACGCGCCTCTCGCTTCCTCGCGCAGGACCTGGGCAGCGCCTTGTTCTCCGATGCCCTGCAACCACTGCCCTCCCCCCAGTCCCCCCGGCCCCCGCCGCCCGCAGGTACGGCCTCGACCCGGTGTGGGCGGGTAGGTGGGCCAAGGCAGCGGCTGGACCCCTAACCCTGAGGCTTCCCCCCACCAGGCATGGGCCCCCAGGCCCGGCCTCAGAGCGCTCTCCAAGGCTTCGGCTACAGCAAGGAGAGGGGCCGCCTGGGTGAGTGCCGCCCTTTGACCTCCAGGGGTGGGAGGTCGCCCAGTGACCTGACAAGACGGTCTGGGATGTGGAGGGGCCTGGGTGACCAGCCACCCCAGGAGACTGGCCCCGTGTCGGGGTCTCTGCAGCACTTTTAGCTGGGCCCAGGTGCTCTCGGGAGGTGCCCGTACGGGGAAGGGCGGGCACGAGCCCTTCAGTCACGGTGGAGAGTGAGGAGGGGCTTCTGAGCTCTCGGCGTGCGCGTCCTAGGACGCCGTTCTGAAACGGGGAGAGGGTCCGGTCGGGGTCGCGAGAAGGGTCTGCTGTGAGCCGAGGGGGTAGACGCTCCCCAGGCCTGCGCCCGGAGAACGGAGCGCACCGCAGATGCTTCTGGAAGGGCCGGGGTATTGCCGCGGACCCCACGTCCCGAGCCCTGAGGGGGCCCGTGGGCAGCTCCGTCCTGGGAAAGCAGGCTGGGGCAGGACTGGGAGGGCCAGCGCCTCTCTGTCTGGCACAGGATCTGCGGGCGGGAACTTCTTCACCACTATCCAGAGGGCCGTAGAGGTGGTGGCCAGTGCTGTGCGCCCTGGGCCCGAGGGCCCCAGCGCCCCGAGGCACGCCCTGCGAGATGACGCCTACCAGCCTGCGGTGACGCCTGCGGCCAGCCTCGGTCCCCCCACGCTTGGGGAGGCGCGCCCCAGGGCCGCCCCGGGTGCCCGAGGTATTGGAGCCAGGCTCTTCCTGGGGGGTGTGGTTTTCTTTCTCTCTGGGCCACTGACCCCAAGGACCACGTCTGTCCGTCCACTCATCCATTTGTCTGTCCAGCCTGCACGTTCAGTGTGAACTGGGTTCTAGCATAGCCTTCTTGGCGCTGTTGCTGTGGGAGCAGATGACAAACAAGAAAGCAGCTCGGTTAGGAAGTGGCTCGAGTGCTGGGGAGGTTCCTGGTCTGCGCCCCCGTTAATGGCGCCGTAGCTCCAGGCAGGCCATGAGAACGGGGCAGGGCCTCCCTGCCCTGGCACGCTGTAGCCCTGCCTCTTTCATCCTGACCCTCGGGACCCCAGGGCCAGCAGACCCCACTCCCAGCTCACCCCAGAGCGGGTATCGCCAGGCTCGGACCACCTGGTCTGGTCGGCTCTTGGTCCCGTCACGTCTGGCGTTTCCGGGGCTGGAGCAAGTCGGTGCCCACCCGCCCTGGGCCTCTCCCTCAGTCTCCCCCAGGACCCACGGAGCCCAGGAGGTGGGTGTGAGCCGAAGCCGAGGCAGCCGCGGCCTTACCTGCCGCCTGCTCCTTGCAGCGGTCAGGCACCAGCCGGGGCAGGCGGGAGGTGGCTGGGAGGAGGCAGATGGCGGCCCCAGCTCCCAGAGCTCCTCCCAGGAGGATGGCGACATGGGCAGTCGGTCCAGCAGCGATGGCCACTCAGGGGCCAGCCAGGAGCTGGGCGACCTGGCAGAACGGTGAGAGAAGGGCCAAGTCTGACCCCCGGGGGCTCCCCCAGCCCTGGGACGAGGGCGCAGCCTGGCTCTGCCCTGGTCCCCGTCCCCTCTCAGTGCCCCCGGTCCCTTCCAGTTTCCTCCCATCAGCCTGTTCCCCTCCCCCCCAGTCTCTCCCAGACTCCTCCAGTCCCATTGAGGCCCCAGGCTCCCCCTCCCCTACTTGGGTTTTTTCCTTTTCTGTCCAGGGTGGGCTGGGGGCTTGCCCAGCCCCCAACAGGGCCGTGCTGTCCCACAGGGTCGAGGCCGTGGCTTTGAGCGACTGCCGGCTTGAAGCCAGCCTGGTGGGGGCCGTGACGCGGGGCCCGCGTGCCTTCCTGACCCGAGACGAGACACAGCGCTTCCTCGTAGAGTGAGGCCCGGGGAGGGCGGGCAGCCCCATGGCCCCGTGACCCCTTGCCCTGGCGTGCCCTGTGTGCAGGTGTGGCCCCTTGCCCAGGTGTGCCCTGTGTGCAGGTGTGGCCCCTTGCACAGGTATGCTCTCTGCGCAGGTGTGGGCTGCTCAACTGCGAGGCCGTCCTGGAGCTGCTGCTGCGCCAGCTGGGCGGGCCCAGCGAGTGCACCCAGCTGGTGAGCGTGCTTGGGGACAGGCAGGGGGCACGGGGAGGGCGTCTCCACCCT
>JAQZBX010041667.1:0-22265 GCA_029593785.1 Cabassous unicinctus | reverse complement strand
TGGGCATGTAAGTTCATTTCTTTCGTGAGAGTTGGGAAATTTTCAGCTATTATTTCCTCAAATACTCTTTCTGCCCCTTTTCCCTTCTCTTCTCCTTCTGGAACTCATATGTTTTGCGTTTTGTGTGTCATTCAACTCTCTGAGCCCCTGCTCAATTTTTTCCATTCTTTTCTCTCTCTTTTCTTTTCTCTCTTCAATTTTAGCTGTTCTGTCTTCAGTATCACTTATTCTTTCTTCTATCATTTCGAGTCTGCTGTAGTATGGCTCAAATGTGTTTTTTTCTCATCTATTGTGCCTTTCACTCCCATGATCTCGGTTACTTTTCTGTTCAGTATTTCAAATTCTTCTTTGTGTTCACTCGATGTCTTCTTGATATCATTTATCTCTTTAACTATATTGTCTTTCAACTCATTAATTTCATTTTGGAAATTTGTTCTCATCTTGCTGATTAGTTCTCTCAAATTCTGTATCTCTTCTGGGACTTTGATGTATTCCTTTTCTTGGGCTATGTCTTTTATTTTCTTAGTATGGCTTGTAATTTTTTTGCTGGTCTTTAGGCATCTGGTTAGGATGTAGTTTATTCAGATGCTTGATCTCTTTCTCTTTTACACAGATTTAGTGGCAGGAGGCTGTGAGTTACCACAGCTCTTTGATTTTTGTTTTGACATGGATTTTAGGATTGTCCTGCTGGTTGCTCAAAGCTGGGCACTGGACCCAGTAATTGGTTGTAGAGTTATTTCCAATGGCATTGGGCAGGAAGGCTATAAAGGTCAGAAAAAGCCTCTCCTACTTATTTTTAATTTTCTTGTGTGCATTTCCTTGGTCTGTCAGAAGATGGCACTTTTTGGCAGCTCTCAATTCAATGCCTGGTCAGAGTGTATTTGCTGCAACACAGACCAGATCAATGTCATAGAGCTTCCTATCTGGAGGCTAGGAGCCTTGTAATTCAAACTTTCTCTGAGACTGTTCTCTAGCCTTCTTTGGCAGCCCCCTCCCTTTTCCCAGCTAGGAAATATTTCCAATCCCCTCTGAATCCTGAACAATCAGTCCCTGTTAGTAGAGAAGGAGATTGGGAGGGTTTTATATCTTTAGCCCCTTGCAGGCTCCAAGGCAAACAATGGCACAGCCCCACCTGGCCTGGAAGGGCTCTTGGGACACAGCAGACCAAATCTGTGAGTCAAAAGCTGTGTCAGCCTTATGCTGTGTCCCTCTCTCTCCCCTTTCCTGTGAAGTCCTCAACAATTAGTCCAAGCTAGAAGAGAGGGAAATTGAGAGGGTTGGATTTCTCCAGTCCTTCACCAGCTCCCAGGGCAAACCACTGTGTTGTCTCACCTGGCCTGGAAGGGCTCATGGGGCACAGCAGACCAAATTTGTAGGTTGGAAGCTGAGTCAGCATTAAGCTGTGTCCCTCTCTCTCCCCTTACTTGGGGTGGTAGATTCCTGGAGACACCTTTGTCTGTAGTCACAGGCCTAGAAGCCCAAGTATTCTAATGAATCTTTAGTGTGGGGAAGGTGCTGGCAGAAGCCACTGCCTCTGGTTCCAACTCACGGTTCTGTTGTCGTGATTCCCCTCTTTTGTCCCTCTCTCCTCTGGGTCATGTGCAGCCTTCACCTGCTGTCCTAAACCCTAGAGGATCTTTTTTGGGGCTGTTTCAGCCTGTCCTCTAACTATTTTTCTAGAGAAAAGATTCCTGTGTCTTACTAGTCTGCCATCTTCCTGGAAGCTCCTCTATTAGTAAACTTATACTGCACAACTCTCGGACTTATGGTGTGATTTGACAATCCAACACTTCGTGTGAATTCAGATTGGCAGTGAGGGAAAGTTGTCTTTCAGAGACAAAGAGCATAATGACTAAGGAGTTTTCTTATTACAACACAAAGGGTAAGTAATGGTGGAAATTGTGATGAAGAGTTGATACCAGCTTCATTTGCTACTCATCATTTGTATGAAGTGGTGAAAGCTTTGAGGCAGAGTAAGGAGAATATGTCTTACCATTGAAATTTTGAGGAATAGCCTGAGATCTGTGGGCATGGGTCCAGAGAATCCAAGAAAAAATGAAAATTAATGGAAAATTCTATTTTCTTGTTGCTGTTAGCATATCTGTAAAAGCCAAGGCGGAGATGATAGAAAAAAAAAGTATTGTAAGATTGAATAAGAAGGTCTTTGATGATTAATTTTATGTGTCCACTTGGCTAGGTTATTGTGTCCAGTTGTGGGGTCAAATAATGGCTTTGTTATTATTGAGGTATTTCATAGATGGGATTAGCATCTACAACCATTGACCTTAGGTATAGGAGATTACTATGTATAATGTGGGTGGAGCTCATCCAATCAGTTGGAGATCTTTACAGAAATATCTGAGGGCTCCTCAAGATTTCAACATCAAGTCTCACTAGAATTTTGAGCCTGCCAGATTCTTAAGGAAGATTTGAAACTACATTGCCACTACTGCAACTTCCAGCCATCAGCCTGCCCTATGGAATTCAGATTTACCAGCCCCCACAATCACATGAGCCAATTCCTTTTAATATATCTATTATGCTTGTTCAGTTTCTCTGGAGAACCCTGACTGATTACAAGGCCTTTCACTAGAAGGCCTTCTTATTCTTTTTGTGGCTTCTTGAAAAAATCTCATATCCCCATGGGAAGTGACTCAATTAAGGCTATGGATTACTTGAAAGACTATTCATGTAACTGGAGGCCAAAGTAAGGAGATGACTAAGCGTTGAGGATATTTTATTGAAAAACTAGACATTTACTACCAGAAGACTAATGAATCATTATTGGCATAGATCTCAGAATTAATGGGTAAGAGGGGCACATTGTAATTCTGTTATCATAAGATGTAAGGCATCGTTTAAATTCATGACTAATCATTAAATAGCTACCAACTTTGGAGAAGAAACATCCAGATATTTTGATAGCTTATCTGCTGCAGCAGATTAAGTCAAGTTTTGGCAGACTTATCCTGAGAGAAACACTGCTCCAACCGCTTTGCCAAACCACAAATGGGATACTCCTTTTCATGTGATATAAATACAAGTGGCCTTAAACAGGCTTTTTGTTTTCCAGAGAGACACACCCAATTTAATGCCACTGATATAGATGGAGTTATATACAGTGAATTGGGGAAGGTGATATGCCCCTATTTTAGGAGACATATTTTCCTAGAAACCAAGAAAATGTTCAGAAGGCAGTGACAGACATACAGGCTGTTACCATATATGGGATTTCACGAAATAAAAAAGTTCTATGACATACAAAAACTGTGTGCACAAAGAGGAAAAATGAGAAATCAGAGGAGGAAGCAATAGACAGCTTTCATAGATGGGTTTGCTTTCGAAGAAAAAGTGAAGAGTGTTTAAAAAGTGGACCTTGACAGGCTTCCCAATGAGGAGGTGATAGAACATTATTAACATTTGAATAGAGGGCCACAGCCCTTAAAGTGCCATGAAAAATTCACTGTATCTATGACTGGAGGAATTAAAATCAAATTATGATGATAGTGATGGAGAACAGAATATCCTTGACAGGAGAATGAATTTATCCCTTCAGTTAAAGCCACAGAATCTGAAAAAGACTGAATGAGAGCTGAGATTGTCCATTCAATGCCCAGGGGTATCTAAGGCCATATGATATAATTTGAATGAAGTTGCCCTTGGGTGGTATACAAAATATTTTAGAGTTGTTAGACAGGACAGCTGAATGAAGGTGACCCTTATGGGAGATAGAGATGGTACTCAAAAATGATCTAAGTTGAAACCTGTAATGTATGGATAGAACATGAAGGAAGAAAGCAAGGTAAGAATGAAGTTGCACATTGGAAAGTATGACCGGTGAGAGTATAAAGTGGTTGCACTGACTTTACATGACTATGAAATTAGAATTAATATTATATATGAGCAAGGCATTGTTCTTTTTGCCCTTCTCATAAGCAGGGTGACTAGTCCTCTCCATCTGTTTTCAATTAGCCATGCTAAATGGAATCATTTGGAATTGCCCAAACCCTCCTCAGTAGTGGACATTAAGCAATGTAGAAATCCAGGAAGGCAATAAGAGATTATTGGTCTAATTAAGGAAGTGACTGAGAAGGAAGTTTTTCATTCATTAATTCCCTCTTAATAGTTCTGTCTGGTGGACAAACAAGACATTCCAGGAGTTTAATGGTAGACTCTCAAGGTAGTTCCTTTGAATGCTTCAGCTGTACCTGATATAATGAAGACTGTATAGGAAATAAAACAGGCTACCGGGAATTAATATGTCAGCATAAGAGGCTATATACCATGTGGGACCCAGTGCAAAATGAAAATGCAAGGCCTTTTGCTCAAAAATTACCAAGATTTTCAGGAAAGCTAAAACAGAGCATTAAACCAATCTTACAGCCCTCCTAAGCACAGGGCTCTGTGTAGCTGTAAAAGTTGCATTCCTATGGAGCCAGCCTTGTATACCATTACAGAACTGCCTAAGCTTTCCTTTTTATTCCAATTTTGAATTCCAATTAGGCACAATTGTCAAACTTGTGAATGGAAATATGTATTTAACGTCTTATCATGATTGTTTTAATTCGGAAACACATTGTCAATCTAGTAAGGTGAAATTAATAATAAATAATAACAAATTAGTATACTAAACTGAAGTTATCCTGATGATTTTCTTCTCAGAGGAAGAAGTAAGAGAGGAATTAAGGTTCATAGTCATCAATATTACACTTAGGAGCTGCCTGATAGATCCATATAAATTTCAAAGCCAAGCCCAAAGTGTAAAATTCCTGGAAATTATTATGTAACAAAGCGGCATTCCTTAAACTGTGAGAAGTAATTTATTTCTCACAGACCTCAGACCCTGCCATTAAGCAATCATTTCAGAAACTTGCAAGTAGAGCTATTCCTCATCTCAGAATTTTGTGTTCCCCTCTTCATAAAGTCCCTGGAAAGAAACTTGAATGTGAATAGGGCATTGAGCAGAAACAAGTATTAAAAGTATTATGGTAGATATCTTAATTTCCTAGGACTGTCATCACAAAGAACCACAAACTGGGTGCCTTAAAATAATATAAATTTATTGTCTCACAGTTCTGGATGCTAGATGTCTAAAATCAAACTGTCAACGGAAGGATGTTTCCCCTTAAATCTGTAAAGGAGAATCTGTTCCATGCCTTTCCCCTGCCTTCTGATGTTGGTTTGCCAGTAATACATAGTGTTCTCTGCCTCAGCTCTTACATGGCATTCTCCCCTCAGTCTGTCTTTGTCCAATTATTCCCTTCCTATAAGGACACCGGTCATATTGTATTTGGACCCACTATAATCCAGTTTGTCCTCATCTTAACTAAAAATATGTTCAAAGGCCTTATTTTCCAATGAGTTCACATTTATAGGAATGGGGGAATATGCCATTTTGTGGGACATTGTTTTGTTTGCTGAAAGCTGCCAGAAGCAATATACCAAAAATGGGTGGGGTTTAATAATGGAAATTTATTAAGTTAAAAGTTCACAGTTCTGAGGCTGTGGAAAAATATCCAAATCAAGGCATCATCAGAGATGTTGTCTCATCAAAGATCAGCTGTTGGTGATCCTGGACTCCTGCCACATGACAAGACACAGTTGTAGCTCTGTTGAGGTCTCTGCCTTCCCCCTTCAGGCTTAGTTTCTCCCTTGAGTTCAGCTGTGGGTGATCAGGCAAATGGCAGGTTTCACTCATCTCTCTCCTCTCCTCCAGTCATCATTGCTTCAGCTTCTTATTCTCAGTGGGTCTTCTCTCTCAGCCTCTTGGGGGCCTCTTTGTCTCACCAGCTTTTTCCCTGTGTGTCTCTGTATGTTTCTCTCATGTAAAAAAGACTCTAAGGAGAGGATGTGGCTCAAGCGGTTGAGTGCCTGCTTCCCATATGGGAGGTCTGGGGTTTCCATCGTGGTGCCTCCTAAACAAACAAAGAAACAAACAACAAGCAAGACAAATGGAAAAACCACTCAGGGGAGCCAATGTGGCACAGTGGTTGAGCACTGGCTTCCCACATACAAGGTTCTGACCCCTGGTACCTCAAAAATAAATAAATAAATAAATAAATAAATAAATAATAAATATAAATAAAAGTGACTCTAGCAAGAGGACCAAGACCTTTTAGGAAAATGGCTATGAGTAAACTTCTTTAAGTATGAGGCTGGTTCTAGCAAGTGGATTACATGAGAACCCACTGTGTCCCAGAGAGCTATAATTGGGTGTTAACTGAGATTCATTCCTGTTCTAATCAAGGCTTTGCCTACTGCAGAAGAGACATTAGAGAATATAATTAAAGGTTTCGAGCACTAAATTCTTTATGGATTACCCATAAAAAGACACAGAGACAGAGAGAAATGCCCAGAAGCTGAGGGAGAGGGCCTTGGGAGAACACAGAAACAGAGAAGTCCCTGAAGCTGGAAGCTAAGAGCAATGCCATCCAGAGGAAAGGGGAGAGATGAACTGATGCTGCCATGTGCCTGATCACCCACAGCTGCAGCTCAAGGAGAAAGGATCTCATAATGATGCCTTGATTTGGACATTTTCCTTGGTCTTGAAACTAAGTGTTTAAACTAACAAATCCCTCTTGCAAATGCCAGGCCATTTCTGGTCTATTGCCTTGACAATGAGTGTGATATATTTATTAAATAATACATAGTATAGTGTTGACTTAGTAAGGGGTCTTTGGTTTTCACCTGACCGTCAAAGGGGTTCATGGAACAAAAAAGGTTAAGAACCTCTGATTTAAAGTATGTGAAAGTAGAACCTAGAAGGTCTGGGCATGCAGATCTGGGTTTAATTTGTTGAACTATAATTACAAATAACTCTCCTCCAGAGGTACACAGAGTAAAACTATGGAAGCTTTATGGCACAACCTAATGAAGCTGTATTTAGCAGTAGAATATACCCAAATTACAGTCTCAAGAAGCACAACATTTTTGTTGGCTGGCAATTTTTTTTTCAAACTGTACTTGCTTTATTAACATTTAATGTCAACAATATATGTGATAGATTGACCAGACATTGGTCCCCCTGTGCTAGGGATTTTACAGGAGGTAAATGCCTGGATGTAAATGTTGAGGTATTGAATCAGGCTGAAATAATACTCCTGGAAGTCCATTTTCATGAAACAAAAAACTTGGTACCTCAAAGAGGGAGATGCCAGAGGGAGCTTATAGGTACAGGATTAGTTGCAGTTGGAAATCAGCCTAGAAAAAAGATAAAGCACTAATTGAATGTGCTGAATGAATAATGTCTCAATCATTCTTATTAAAATCTTTGGGAGTAAGTTTGGACCTTGAGAATTGGATATTTGATATTGGATATATTGGAATCACTATGGAATATTATATCTTTAAGCCTCCGTGTCTGGAAGTACTGGAAACCTTAGATAAAGAAGTGAAATTATGGGAAAACTATCTATGTTTAACCTAAGTTATGGCAGGTTATCATGAACAGTGTGAATTTTAGCACTGTTTTCTAACAATCCCAGGAATCATAGATAAAAAGATACTTTTCCTTCCATGTTACAGAATCGGTTAGTGTTGGACAAAGAACAATTTCCATGGGATGAGGGTGGGGTATAAATGGGCTATTACATAATGACCTGTGAAAGTCAGTGCCTGTAAATATATCTATGCTATGTTATGCCCACAAATCATAAATACAGAATTTACTGAATATTTGTCTCTAATCACCACTTCAATCACAAGAAATACATGGAATATGGGAAAAATAATTTCTCTTGGAAAGTATGGTAGATTGAATTAAGGGTTCCAAAAAAAACCAAAAACAAAACATGTTCTTAATCCCTGTGTGTGTGAACTCTTTGTATATAGGACCTTTAGAGGATTTTATTTTTAGTTAAATTGTGGTGTGGCCCAACTGAATGAAATTTGGCCTTAATCCTATTACTGGAGGCTTTCTGAAGAGAAAGCCGCATGGGAAAAGCAAGAAGCTGGAAGTCAACCAGACCAGGAAGAGAAAGGAGAAGACACTGTCATGTATTTTGACACATGACAAAAAAGTCAAAGACCCAAGGATTGGCAGCAGCCAGTCCCAGAATGCCACAGTGCTCAAGGACAAAGCATCATTTTACTGATACTTCAATTTTGGTCTTCTCCTAACCTCAAAACCATGAACCAATGAATTCCCAACCTATTTTTGGTATTTGTGATCACAGATGGGAAATTACAACAAAAAGAATGTCATTTTCATTTCTTTAAGGTGTGTCAAACATTACTTTAATAACTTTGTCATGGCTAAATGGTATAAAAACCGTTCATAACTTCATTGATAGAATTAAATATACACCAACCTTATATAGATGATGATCATCGCTCAATGAAATAAATATGTTGGAAGCTAATATGAAGAACTTCAAGTAAATTAAATCTATAGAAGCTAATTTGTCAGAAAAAGTTGACCTGATAAAACATATATTCATTTAAATGCCTCCATAAACGCACAGAAAATGGTGCAAATAATTAAAGTTGATGGAGGAGGGGAAAAGTAATTGAATTGGTAAATGATTACCAAAAGATCTGTACAGGACACTGTTAACAAATGATAAGCTTTAGAGAAAATTTCTAATCTCTATTGAAAATTTCTAATCTCTGAGTTAGTCTGCTTAAGTGAAATATTGCTGAAAATGTTGTAAGAGAAAAACTGAAAAGATATTTGCACAGTGATGCTGGCCAAGTTCAGAGGGTGGATAGGGAATGAAAGGTTCTAGCAGCTAGTTTGAGATGCTTTCCTGTAAACGGGAGTCACTCCTAGGACACAAAGAAGGCAGGGGACCCAGTGTAATTGTGTAAACATGCTAATGACAGACCTCTTGGGGAAGAATCTGAATGCTTTTAGCTAGCAAGAGTAATGCTTTTAGCCAAATGTGCCGGGTTGTTTAGAGTTGTTTATGGTCAAACAGGAATCCATGGATTTACGGACATGGCTCCCTCAAAAATGCCAAATAATATCTGAGTATAAAATGAAGATATTTTCTGAATGAGAAGTTTCTTTTCATGAAAGAGAACTTATTACACACCTCACTTAGAAATCTCATCTGTCTGGACAAAGGCATATCTGATGGGAAAACAAAAGACCTGGCGAAACATGCTAGAATTTCTGAACCATTCTCTGCTTTGCTTATGCCTAATAGCTACCTGAATCCTTTAAAATACTAATAAAGATTGATATTCTGTATGATTTTTTATTTGTTTGAGCCTGATTTGTATTATGTCAAGGAATTATGTCAATGTAAAAGAATGAGTCCTGAAATATTGTAAAGTGTCAACATTTATAGGTCAGAACAGATAAGGACTCCCCAAATGGCTCTATAAATGCATGAAAAAAATTACAAAATAAAAATGTTGTACAATTAAGCAAGAACAGAATTTCATGAAGTGATTTATAGCAAGGTCAGGTAAAATAAATATTAACAAGTGTCTATCAGTAGTCATGATAAAGCACAGGAGTCAGAAAAGAGTTGCTAATACCTTGAGGAATAAATACTAATTCATAAGATAAGAGTAAATATTTAAAATAGTTTGCAGAATCCTAGTTGTCCCACAAAGGTCTATGATGGCAAAGAACAGCAATCAGAGAGTTATATGCATTAGAAAGGATGTATCCTTTGTGTGTGTGTGTGGGGGGGGGCATTGTACAACATATCCAACTGGATGGCACTCTTTAAGAAAGAAGAAAAAATCAAGTCAAAATTTGAAAGGAATAATGCAAGATAGAGTCTCTAAAGTTTAAACTTCATTGTCTTCTGTGGCAGTTTAGCACTGTTTATGAATTCCAAAAATAGATTTTGGATTATGTTTGTAAATAGCCTGTACCTAGGTGTGATTAAATTATCATTAAGGCTTTGATTGGGCTACGTCATTAGGACATTGAGTCCCTGGTGGGCAGGGACTCACAGAGAAAACTACATGGCAGAGCAGAGAGTTGGAGTTTTGATATGGAGCCTTGAGAAGTAAAGACAGAGAAGGAGGACACAAGGGAGTTTCTGAGCTGGAGCCCAGGAAGTAAACACACAGAGAAGCAGATAGGGCAGAGGCCATGGGAAGAGAGACGAGCCATTCGCCTGTTAGTTTGCAGCTGCAGAGGCCAGAGTCCTGAGCAGCTGAGCCCAGAGAGAAATGAGCCCCGGGAGAGAGATGAGACCTATTCCAGCCTACAGCTGATATTGGAAGAAGCTGGAACCACAGAGCCTTCAGAGGACAAGGGAGGCTGAACACTTGCAAATGTCGGCAGCCATCTTGCTCCAAGTGTCAAAACAGACTTTGCTGAGGGAAGTAACTTATGCTTTATGGCTTGGTAAATAGCCTTTATAAAATCTAAAAGATTTCTGGTACTTTGCATCATCACCCCTTTGGCTGACTAATACATCTTTGGAGAGGGGTTGTCAAACATTTTCTAAAACAGGTCAAGATTATAAATACTCTAAGCCTGTAGGCCATACAGTCTCTGTTGCAACTACTCAACCCTGCCCCTCTAGGGCTTAAGCAGCCCTAGGCAATGCGTAAACACATCGGCATGGCTGTGTGCAGTAAAATTTTATTTAAAAAAACAGGCAGCAACCCAGATTTGGCCCCTTGGCTAAGTTTTCCTATGCCTCATTTAGTGTAAATTTGTCTCTGGTCATGAGATGTATTTTGCTTAAATTTCAAATTTGCCCATGTGCTCCATGCAGAGAAAAAAATTAAAAGGTATAGGAAAGGAACAGGTAAATAACAGAAAGAAGTCCCAGTGGCAGAATAAAGGGATGTATTTGTGAGCATGGGAGGAAAGATTGTCCTGCCGTCTCCTTCTATATGAAATGGAAAGGAAAAGTGTGAGTACATTTACAGATGAAGGAAGGCAACTATAAAATGAGGAAAATGACTATATTCTGGGAATTAGAAGGCAAAGTCCTGTGCTAGGAATGGGAGAACCAGGTGTGGGATGGAGTATTTGAAAGGCTTGGTGGTTGTTTGGAATATTCACAGTGAGAAATTGGAAGCAATTGATCAAAATCCAAATAATTTCAGAGTGATAATATGGAAAGGTGATCCAGACACTCAGATTGTGTCCTACGCAAAATCATTTAGCCAAAGGAGTACGCTGTGTGTGCTGAGGGGAAAAGGCATCATTTGAATTTCATTACCCAGAACCAGTACTTGTTTTCTAATTCATAGGAAAGTATAGCTTGCCCTATGTAATGCTAAACTTCTAATTTTCATAAATGTTAACCTTTCTATGCATGAGATTTTGTTATTTGGTATAATAATTCATTTCTCTCTATGTATCCAGATTAAATAGAAATTAACCAATTCTATCATTCGCCCTGATTTGTATGGAAATTTTAATAACAATTTCAGAAATGTATATGAATGAGATGAAATGCATAGATGACAAAATAGAATATATTAACAGATAATTGTATGCTTTTTGTAAATGTTGTAATAAGCACTAACAAGTAAATCATTTAAATTATTTTTAGAATGCTGTCAATATACGTAAATTTTAACCTTTGACCAAAACTCTAATGACATGAAAAGCAAATATTTCTTTATTTTTTTTAAACTAACCAGATGTAGAATATTTAGCTGCAGATTAATTGGGAGAACTTCATAGTATCTTATAATTAAGTTACCTTTAAATATTCCTGAACCTTCAGGCAAACATCTGTGGGTATTTTTCTCCACATGTTCTAGCACAATGAGGTGATTTGAATTCAGCAAAAAATTTAATAGCTTAAGTTGAAACAGGAAATTTCCTAAGGGAATCTGATGAAATGTAATTGAGAACAGAAGAACCATCTCCATTTCTTTCATGAGTATTTTCTATGCTTTTGTGCAGTAATTGTTCATAGTCAAACATTTTACGAAGATAAATGACTGATAGAATGATTGACCTAAAGATGCCCAGGAGCACATGAAAACAGAAATGTCTTTGCCCAGAAGACTGTATTCTTACATCTATAATTTGAATGTAAAATTTGAATATAAAACTTGTGGCTGAAAATACTCTAAAATTACAAAAGCTGTATTCAAACTAGTGCTAAGGCATCCATTCAAAACATCTGAGGCCATTTGTCTTTCTGAATTGCACCCATTGTAAACCTTTTTCACACAGAACTAAACAGAAGTGAGCATCGGACACATTTCCAACATGTATACATTTTATTCTAAAGGAACAGCTGTTACTTGGTGAAAAGTTGATGAAAGATGCCCAGCATTTTTTTTTTTCCAAAAAGTTGTCACCCAAATAAGAATTGTTTGAAAACAGATGTTAAAATTGAGAGTGGCCTGTTTATTTCAGAGTGCTATAAAAATGTTAATAAGGTGTTGTTATATGTATGTATATTGAACTTTGACTCTTTAATGTGCTTTTTATTCTATTTGACTGTTGTTTCTATGGCTAGTATTATTGGCATTAGATCGTTGAAGAGTAAATAAAGAGAAAAAAGATGCCTTTTTATAATCAGGTAACTAAGCTGCAATGGAGGTAAGTGACATGGTGTCACAGATAACTTAAAAAGAAAAGTTTGAAACAGTAATAATCTTTTCTGTATTGAGGAATATTTTGCTAATATTAACTTAATAAAAATCAGCTCAACAAAAGCAAATGTGCCACCTAAAAGGCACATCTAAAGACGTTCATAATTTCTCATTTCTTGAATATATTATTCCCCATCCTCATACATTTTTCACATGCTCAGATTGGTCACTTAGTATTTAATATTTAAATTATTCCATTAGCATAAGTAATACTTTCTCCTTATAGAAAATTAAAACATTTCAGAAACATAACTTCATTTGAATATTGCCTGAACCTAGTCTCCCCTTCATAGATAACCTTTGTTTCCAGTTTGATATGTATTATCCCCAAACATATTCAATGCATTTATAAATTGCATGGATATTTATCTGTTGAAAATACGCACAATTGGCTTTTGTGTGTTTGCCTTTCTTGAATTATACACTACGTTAGTAGTCAGATTGAAAGTTTCTTTTTTTCATTCAACAATATATCTTAGTCTTATCATAAGTGTTACTAAGATAAATAATAATAAAATTAATAATATTAGCCAAATTTAAGTGGGTGTTTACTGTGCACTGGATATTATGTGTATTTTATGGATTATCTCATTTAATCTTCACAACAGCCAAATGAACTTGGTAATTTTATCTGGTTTTAGAAGAGAGAAATAAAGACTGAATACTTTGCTAAAGGTAAACACAGGGAAAGTCAATCATTCAAATTCAGATAGGTCTGCTATCAGAGGTTACGCTATTAACCATTATGCTATAATGGTTGCTTTATAGTCTGCAAAGTGGATAAATCATTTTTATTTAGTTGTTCTTATATTGATGGATATTTAGAGTTTTTCCAATTACAGCACAATGCTACAGTTAAAATTCTAGGTCAGTTAACTAAAATGTATTTCCAAAAGTGGAAAGGTTGAGCCTTATATTTTTTTTCATAGATTATAGGCTATATAAAAATTATCCTCCAAAGGAGTTCCAATTATACACTTCTATCAGCAGAGTTCAAGCTTATATCTGCAAACACCTGGTTAACATTTTTCATATTATAAATATGATGTATAAGAATAAGTACCTCATTGTTTTAATTTTCTAAGTATTAGTGTTAAGAATATTTCATCTTTGTCTTTCCTCTAATCTTAGAAGGTTATTCATAACTTTTGTCTAACATTCTATTGAGTTGAGTTTCCATGAACCAATTCAAATTTTAGTTCTTCCAAAGAAACTTCCCTGATTCCCTCAGGTGAAAATATTCTCATCCTCTTTTAAATTTTACAATATTATATCTATACTTATGACACTGTTTTCTACACTGTATAATTGTTCTTGTTGTACCATTTTATCTCCCCTAAAACCTCCATGAGGGAATAGATTATGTGGATTAATCTTGTTCCTGAGCAAATGGGCTTATTGCCCAATGCACATGGAAGTTTCAAGGAAAGAAAGAGTTTATTATCAGGCAGCCACACAAGGAGAAAGGAGATAAAAATCAAATCTGTCTCCCCGAGCTGAAAGGATGTAGGATTTTCGTATTCTTTGGAGTGTTGTTTAAAGGAGGTAGAATGAGGTGACGTAGGATGGGATGAGGTGATTCAGTCTGGAAGGAGAGTTTAGTGGATCATGTGAAGCAAAAGATCATGCCTGCTCATACATTGCCTGATAAAAAACAGTGGCCTTAGCATGACAATGGGCAGAGATTTTAATATTATAATTAGTTGTAGGTAACTTTAAGTCAGAATTTTGTTGCTTTTTGCATGTGAGGGTAGGAGTAGCCAGAAATTTCTTATTTTTTCCAGTTTGAACAGGCCTATAAGGTAGAAGTATCAAAAAAAAAAAGGGGGGGGGGATAAAGCATTACTAAGTTCTGGGGTGACTGTTAGGGGTACTGCAAGGGTGTGGCCAGAATAATCAAAAGGAGTGGTCTATGAGGCAAGACAAAGAGGCTTATAGGCAGTTTCAATCTTTAAAACTGATCTTATCCACCATCTTTTGGGAAAATGTGTTATAAATATTTTCTAAATAAATTAAAAATTTAAATAATGAATAATGTAATTAATATATCTTTTATCTGTTTTGATTATTATTTAGAGTACCTCCTGAGATATATGAACTTTGGCCTAAAGTCTTATTTTGAAACAAATATAAGAAAACTGGGGAAAAATGAATTTATTCTTGTAAGATCATGCAGATTGGAAAAATTGTCTCTTCTTCATAATGAGATTCATCTTATCCATTTATTCTAAATAATTCATCGTCTGCTTAAAACTTCTGATTTTTATCTTTTAGAAAAATTCCAAACAAAGCCTTGCTTTTCATTAAATTATAAAAATTAATTCAATTTTAAGAATGTGGAAAAACTCATAGAAAAAAGTAAAAAATTACTTTTATTACAATTTAAAATTATGAAATTCTCATACAATTATTATTTAACATATTTTCTAGAGATTACTTCTGCATAAATTTATGAAATATGTGATTTAAGACAGTGAGAAAAAGAACTAAGTCAATGTACGACCTTCAATGGAATTGAAGATAGATGTGGGGCTTTTTTGAAAATTTCAACGAAATAACATATGGGTCTATGATATAGTTGATTCTTTAGTCACTCTCAGTTTTAAAAATTTCTTCAGGGGCTCCTTGCCTGGTGAGTACAATTTATTTTGGATCTTTAATTCCTTGGGTGACCAGACCATCATAAATGTTCCTTTGAAAGCCCCGGAACTAACGCTAGATATCCTTAGAATAATTATGCCTTATTTATATGAATGCATAACTAATATTGGGGGAAATTCAAGGACATTGTCATAGAATTGATAATTAAATAATTTATTTTATATGGTCAGTGCTCTGGCAAATGCAGAGAAGTAGCTGAAATTTGGGATCATGGGGTCTTCATGTCTTACTCTTGGCACTTAAAAGGATTCTCATTTAGTTTAGAATTCCTGGTGTTTAAATTTTGGCAAGGTATTACTATCCAGAAATAGCTCCTGCAGTGCCAAGAACAGGTTGTTAATGATCTCAAAAGACAATTCTCCACATGTGGAGTTTCTGCAGGACACTAGTTTCTTCAGGTAAAATGAGAGAAAAAAAGAATGATATTTATATGTAAATAAATTTGAGAAAATTAAATCCTCTTTTTAGCTGCCTCTTGGAGATTCACAAAGAAAATGATCATATTAATAGCTATAAGGCAGTTTGATAGCAAAGAAATCTTTTAAATGATCTTTAACATAATGCTGTGTATATATACATATTTAAACAGATATATATAAATGTATAACTAGGAAAACTTCCTCTACCCAAGACTGAAACTTTCAGAACATGATGGCTTGTCCAGATAGTTTTTTCAGGCAAATAGATTGCAGGTATTTTTCAGGATATGGGGTATATTTATATGTGGTTATTGCTTTTTTTTTTTAACAAATCAAATTTATTGATATATATTGAAAGAGCATAAATCCATTTAGAGTGTATGCATTAGTCAGCCAAAAAGTGTGCTGATGTAAAGTACCAGAAATCCATTGGCTTTTATAAGGGTATTTATTTGGGGTAGAGGCATACAGTTACAAGGCCCTAAAGAGTCCAAATCAAAGTACCATAAGAAGTACTTTCTCACCCAAAGTCATTTGCCACGTTTGGGCAAGATGGTGGGCAATGTCTGCAATGGTTCCTACTTCCTTCTTCCTCTTAAGGCTCAGTGGGCCCAGCTTCTTCTGATCTCAGCTATAGGTTGGCATAAGCTCATCTCTCATGGCTTCTCAGCTGCACTGTTCCCCTTCATAAGGTCAGCTGTAAACTAAACTGAATGGCTCATCTCTCCCTGGGGCTCCAGCATCAAAGTCAATTCTCTCGTTTGCCATGTCTTTTTCTGTGTATCTAGTTTTCTGTGTCTTCTTGATTGAGTGCCCATTTACGTATCCCACAAAGGGGATGGGGACTCAAATTGAGTCACCCTAATGATGTGGTCAAATCAAAGCCCTAAGCTAAACATAATTTAGCCAAAGGCATGTCAGCTGAATCTAATACAATCAAAGGGTATCATGCCTAGAGGAACAGACCAGTTTACAAACATAATCTCTCTTTTTGGAATTCATAAATAATCTCAAACTCAACCCTCTGAATTCCAAATAGGCATTACAATATTTGAAAATCCTTAAATCCATTCAGTTAGCAATGCTAAGTATAAAATCTTATCACAATCAGTTTAAAGAAATGCAGTTTGTGTTGGGGCAAAGCCCTGTCTGGCTGTAGACCTCTGGAACTTACAAAACAATTTATCTGCTTCCATATAGAAACGGACAGACAAAGGATAAACATTTGCTTTACCATAATGAGAAATTGGGCAAGAAAAAATGATTCACTGGTCTTCTACAGTTCCATAAACCTACATGGCATACTCCATTAGATTTCAAAGTCTGAGAGTCATTCTTAAGATGATGGTTTCTTCTCCCTGGGGCCTCATGGGGGCCCTACTGACATGGCCCAATCAAAGCCTTAATCATTATTTAATCAAGTAAAAGTGAAACCTCTGAATCCAATATAATCTAATATGCTCAGAGGGACAGATCATTTTATAAACATAATCCAATATCTATTTTTGGAATTCATAAGCAATATCAAACTTCCACACTCCACCCTCTGAATTCCAAAAAGACATTACAATATCCAAAAAACTTATTTCTCTAACAATACTAAGTACAAAATCATAGCATAATGAGTTTAAAGAAATACAGTTTGTCTTGGGGCAAAGTCCCGTCTGCTGTAAACCTCTGAAACTTACTGAACCAATTATCTGCTTCCAATAAACAAATGGACAAAGGATAAACATTTTCATTACAGTAAGGAGAAATGGGATTGAGACATGATTCATAAGTCCTCTACAGTTCAGTAAACCTGTAGGACATACTTCTTTAGATGTCAAAGACTGAGAGTCATTCTTAAGAAGTTGGTTTCTTCTACCTGAGGATTCATGAGGACCCACTCTTTTCACAGGCTTGCCCAACAGCCATTTTCATGGTTTCACCCTCATCAAGCATCTGGGTGTGGACCAAGCTCCAGACCTCAGGTTCCAAGAGCATTGGGGTGATTTCCACACTTTATGCAATCTTTGGATTAGATTATTAACCCTCTAGTACAGTGATATGAAAACAACATCCTCCCTAAACTTTGGCATACAGGCTCAACCCTCTCAGAGCAATGAGTTGATGACCCATCCTTCCCTAGTCCATGGGGGACAGGTCCACTCTTCTCAGACCTATGGGATGGTGACCTTAACTTCCCTTATCCTTGGGGCATGTGCTCCACCCTCTCTGTATTCTGGGGCAGCAAAACTCTCCCCTAAAATTGGGCAGAAACATAAACTATCTTCAACTACTGGGGCAAACTCACCCCCTCCTCACACATGGGTGGGATTCTTTTCTTGGCCCAGGGTGATGTCTTAATTCCAGATCTCAGTTTCCATGGTTTTCCTCTTGAAATTTTTCCCCCTTTAATCTCTCCCTTCTTTGTTCCTTTTATTCCAGGCTGACAGTGATTTTGTTCATACAGCTCTCTCAAAGTTTGTTGGTTTACCATGCAGGAAACAGGGGTCCAAGCCATCAGACAGTAAGACTTTCCACAAAGCCTTCCTACATAACTGCATTTTCAATCCTTATTTACAAGTTCCAAGTTGAGTTAAGCCCTCAAATTGGGCACTATCTTCTGAGGGCTTGATTTCCAGAGACTTGGAAGTTCCAGAAACAATTTCTGTTTTCTTTGTGTCCAACAGTTAAGTTCTCAGCTTATCTCTCTCATCTAACACGTTGCTATAAGCTGCAAGGAGAAGCCAAGCCACATTCTCTGAATGGGATGTTCTTCAGTTAACTGTCCAGGCTGACTATTTTCAAATTCTGCTTTCCATAAAACATATGGAGTCAATCTTGCTAAGTTCTCTGCAACTTTAAAACACAGATCACCTTTCTTCCAGTTTCCAATAAGAGTTTCATCATTTACTTCTAAGACATCAAAAAAAGTCTCTTTAGAATTCATATTCCTATCAACAGTCTCTTCAAAGCAATTTAGACTTTTTCCATCAAGCATCTCACAATTTCTCCAAAAAAATACCCCATACACATTTATAAAACTGTTCTAGCATTTTGGTAATTACAAAAGCATGACCCAACTCTCCGGTACCAAATTCTGTATTAGTCAGTCAGCTTATTGAGACTTGTCTTGTGACCCAAAATATGGTCTGCCTTGGAGAAAGATCCATGAGCACTTGAAATGAAAGCATATCCTCTATTTAAGGTTGCAATGTACTATAGATGTCTGTTAGTCTAGCTCGTTTATCATATTATTAAAGTTCTCTGTTCATTTGTCCTCTGTCCAGATGTTCTATCCAATACTGACAGTGGTGTATTTAAGTCTCCAATTATTATTTTCGAGACATCTATTTCTCCCTTCCACTTTTGCCAGTGTGTGCCTCTTGTGTCTTGGGGCACAGGTTAGGTGTGTAAATATTTAGCATAGTTATTACATCTTGGTGTATTGCCCCTTTTATTATTATATAATGACCTTCTTCATACCTTATAACAGTTTTGCATTAAATGGAAGAATATTCTCTGTTCATGGATAGGAAAACTAGATATCATTACAATGTCTATCCTATGCAAACTAATCTACAGATTTAATGCAATCCCAATAAAAATCAACACAGCATTTTTTACTGAATTGGAAAAACTAACTACAAAATTTATTTGGAAGGGCAAGAGGACCCAAATAGCCAAAGACATATTGAAAAATAAAAATAAAATTGGAGGTGTCACATTACCTGACTTTAAAACATACAACAAAGCTACAGTGGTTAAAACTGCATGGCATTGGCACAAGGATAGACATACTGTCCAATGGAACTGAATTGAGAATTCTGATATAGATTCTACATACACAGTCATCTGATATTTGACAAGGCCACCAAGCCCACTCAAGTGGGAGAGAATGGCCTCTTCAACAAATGGTGCTTGGGGAACTGGACATCCATAACCAAAAGAATGAGAGAGGAACACCATCTCACACCTTATACAAAAATTAACTCAAGATGGATGAAAGATCTAAATATAAGAGCAAAGACCATAAAGACTATAGAAGATAATGCAGGGAAGTATCTATAGGACCTTGTAATAGGAAATGGTTTCATGAACTTCACACCCAAAGCACAAGCAGTGAAAGAAAAAAAAAATAGATAAATGGCATTTCCTCAAAATATACTTTGGACCTTAAAGGAGGTTATCAAGAAAGTAAAAAAAGCAACCTACACAATAAGAGAAAATATTTGGTAACCATATATCTGATAGGATCCTAATGTCCAGCATATATAAAAAAATTCTACACCTCAAAAATAAAAAGACAAACAACCCATTTAAAAAATAGGCAAGCAACTTGAAAAGACACTTCTCCAAGGAAGAAATATAAATGGCTACAAAGCACATGAAAAGATGCTCAATATCACTAGCAATTAGGGAAATGCAAATCAAAACTACAATGAGATACCATCTTACACCCATTAGACTGGTGGATATTAAAAAAAAACAGAGGACTGCAAGTGTTGGAGAGGATGTGGAGGAATGGGAACCTTCATCCACTGCTGGTGGCAATGTAGAATGGTCCAGACATTGTGGAGGACAGTTTGACATTTCCTCAAAAATACTAACTATATAACTGCCATATGATCCAGCAATTCCACTGCTGGACATATACCCAGAAGAATTGAAAGCAAGGACACAAACAGATATATGGACACCAATGTTCATAGCAGCATTATTCACTATTGCGAAAATTTGGAATCAACCCAAATGCCCATCAACAGATGAATGGCTAAGCAAAATGTGGTACATACATACAATGGAATATTACTCAGCTGTAAGAAGGAATACAGTGCTAACAAACAGGATAACATGGATGAATCTTGAGGACCTTATGTTGAGTGAAGCAAACCAGGCATCAAAGGACAAATATTATATGATGTCACTGATATGAATTAAGCAAACTGAACAGACTCAGAGAGCTATTGTATGGAAGATAGGTTAAAGGAAATAGAAAGGGAGAAGAAGGTTGTGAGCCAATGCCCATATGGGAGTAATCTATGATAAGATGGAAATGTGTTTTGGGGCATTAAAGGGGTATGACAAGAAGGTACTTATACTATTGGGTTCGGTGGTGCAGGGTTGACAGGTGGATGGAGTGGGGAGGGTAGGTTAGACTGTCCTTGGAACTGGGGGGATGGTTGGGGGAAGGACCAGGTGAGCACTGGGGACTGGTGGGTATGTGGTTGCAAGTAAAAATTGGGAATACTTTTATGGCAATATGACATGGAAGGGTTACTGGTTAAGGGTGTTGGATGGTGTGGGCGGGGGGAATTCGGGATAGGGCACACCTGGGGCAGGCTTCTAGGGAGTGTTCAAGTGATCATTTTGTGATTATGTGTTGTATCAGTGGGTAGAGACCCACATAATGAGTGAGAAGGAACTGGACTTCCATCCTGGGGAGTACTGATATGTTCTCAAACAGAGGGGGTGGAGTCTTTCGAGAGCATGGGTGGTTTTTGATAAGGGAGAACACACCGGTGTGTCAGGACCATAGTTACTGGTAACTATGAGTCTTGTAATCCAAGGAGTGAAGCCTGGTGGTTGCCATGTGCCCTGAGGGGAGGGAAAGGGAGGGATAGAATAGATAGAAAAGAAGGTATTCAGTGGGAAATGGAAGTGTTCTGCATGCTGTTACAGTGATGAACACAGGCCATCTTAAATATCATCAAAATATATAAAAGTGTACAGTTTAAAATATAAACCATAATTTAAACCATTGACCATGGTTAGTAGCTATTTTTCACTATTTGTATATCAGTTGTAACAAATGTACTATCCACATATAAAATGGCATTAATACAGGAAGGGGAAGTGGGGGGGAATGTTGGGCATATGGAAGACCCCTGTATTCTGTAAATGACTTTACTGTGACCTAAAACCTCTTTGAAAATAAAATGAAAAAAGGAGGGCACTGGGGAATAAATGGAAGAAAATGTCACTGTACATACAGGACAACAGATATTACAGTGATGAAAAGCAAAATGTTGAAAAATTTTTTTTTATCTTTTTCATTATTTTTTAATGTCCCAATTTTTAAATTTTATTTTAGTTTTAGTTTTCTTTAAATTTTTATGTATTTTATTTCTTATATTTAAACCTACCATCATTATTTCATTCTCCTATTAATTGTATTTGGTTATTTTATTGGCTTCATTTTTGAAGAAGGTTTAGATCACAAAAGGGTTACAACTGGGGCAGGGGAGGATCTTGGTGTAGGGGGTCAGTGATGGAGGATACATGCGAGGAAGTTCACATATAAGTTATATAAATTTGTTCAAATATTCATGGGACATTGTCACAGTGGGTGGAGATTCACACAATAACCGAGAGAATATTGAATTTTCATCCTGGAGAGCTCTGTCATATTCTATAATATAGCAGCAACTGTCCCCCAAGTGCAATGACAGGCAAAGGAGGATGATACATTTATGGGCCCCTGATATTGATGACTATGCATGAGAGTCTTTGATGTTGAAATTGCAACTTAGCCTATTCTTGTGGAGTGCCTAAGAGTTGCCTCCTGAGAACCTTCTTGTTACTCATATATGGACTCTCTCTAAGCCAAACTTAGCATATAAATGCATTACCTTCCCACCAGCATGGGACGTGACTCCTGGG
>JAQZBX010041666.1:11795-22369 GCA_029593785.1 Cabassous unicinctus | reverse complement strand
TTTGTGTAGCCTCAACACTTTCTTTGGCAGTTTGAATGTTCTCTCAGCTAAGTTGTGGCCCTGTACATGTGGTCTTGATGGAATGCCCAGATTGGTTATCAAATGCACCTGAGCAACTCTGGGGACTAGCTAGTCAGTTCAGATCTCACCATGGAGAAATGGGTTTTCATTAGCAGTTCTATTGAAATCCTTCTTGGGCTGTCTCTATCCTCTCAAAACTCAAAACACACACTCCCTCGCATGTTTTTTTGTCAATCTTTTTTCTTATTGGTTGCTAAAAAAACCATGGTTATTAATTTGTGATTATCATGGTCATTTTAACTTTTTATTTCAATTCGCATCCCAACTATTGTATAACACTTATAATAAAATTTATAATAGGAATACGCTACTGTGTAGAAATTACAGGGCAATAAATTTTAGCTCATTATAAGAAGTTTTAGCAAGTAAAATGGGTTGACTTTCAACATATCGAATTTACCAATCATTGAAGATGATTTGAAATATCCAGAAAAGGCAAATCTATATTGTCAGAAAGAAAATTAGTGGTTCTCTGGGGTGGAAGTGGGAACAGGAAGTGACTGCAAACGAAAACAAGGTTTCTTTAGGGGTGATGAAAATATCCTAAAATTAGATTTTGGAAATGGTCGTACAACCCAGCACCATCTGTTTAAAAGACTATTTTTTCTCCACGGGATGGCCCTGGCACTTTTTTTTTCAAAATTCAACTGACCACAGGGAGTGGATGTAGCTCAGTGGTTGAGCACCTGCTTCCCATGTACCAGGTCCTGGATTCCATCCCTGGTACGGGTACCTACTAAAAACAAACAAACAAACAAACAAACAAACAAAACAACTCTTACTGGGGAGCAGATAAAGCTCAGTAGTTGGATGCCTGTTTCCCATGTATGAGGTCCTGGGTTGAATCCCTGGTACCTCCTTAAAAAAAAAAATTTGATTGCCCATAAATCTATGGATTTATTTCTGGGCTCTCATTTCTATCCATTGATCTAAATTTCTATCCTTATGCCAGTACTACACAATCTTGATTACTGTAGATTTGTTGTAAATTTTGCAATTGGGAGGTTGTTCCCAACTTTGTTCTTCATTTTCAAGATTATTTTGGTTATTCTGGCTCCCTTGCATTTCTGTATCAATTTTAGGATTAGTTTGTCAATTTGTTCAAAAAAGTAAACTGGGATTTTGATACAGATTGTATTGAATTTGTAGTTTAGTTTGGAGAGCACTGTCATCTTAACAATGTTGTCTTTCAATTCATGAACACTTATTCCATTAATTTAGGCTATCTTTAATTTCTTTCATTGATGTTTTGCAGTTTTCAGTGTACTAGTCTTTAATTTCTATTAAATTTATCCCTAAGTATTTTGTCCTTTTTGATGCAATTACAAATGGATTTTCTTAATTTCATTTTCAGATTGTTCGTTGCAAATGTATAGAAATATAACTGATTTTTGTATATTGATCTTGTATCCTGAAACCTTGCTGGACTACTTTATTAGCTCTAATATTGTGTATGTGTGTTATTCTTAGGATTTTCTATATTCAAGATGATGTCATCTGCAAACAGAAGTAGTTTAACTTCTTCTTTTCTAATCTGGATGCCTTGCATTTCCTTTTCTTGCCTAATTGCCCTTGCTAGAATCTTGAATACAGTGGTGAATAGGTGTGGTGAGAGTGGACATCCTTGTTTTGTTCCTGATTTTAGGGGAAAATTTTCAGTCTTTTCCCCACTAATTATAATGTTAGGGATGGTTTTTTCATAGGTACCTTTATTAGGAAATTCTATTCTATTCCTAGTTTGTTGACTGTTTTTTTATCATGAAAGTATATTGAATGTTTTCAAATGTTTTCCTGTGTTGATTGAGATGATCATGTGGTTATGCTTTATTCTATTAATATGGTGTTATTATATACATTGATTTTTATGTGTTGAGCCAACCTTGCATTCCTGGGATAAATCCCACTTGATCATGGCATATAACCCTTTTTATGTTTCTGGATTCAGTTTGCTAGTATTTTGTTGAGGAATTTTGCAAACACCTAGCATTATCATCTTCTTTGATCCTACCATTGAAAGTTTCACTTTTACATATGCCATTTTATTTACCCTTAAACAGAACTCCAAGAGGTAGGTAGCATACTCAAATTCACCTGAAACAAACTGAGGCCCAACAGAGTGAAGTAATTTCCCCCTAATTGTTAATTTGCAGTAGTACATGGTTGTTTTAGTTTCCTAAGCTGCTCAAGCAAAAGCCATGAAATGGACTGGGTTAAACAATGGGAATTTATTCACTCATGGTTTTGAGGCTAAAAGAAAGTCCAAACTGAGGCACCATCAAGGCAATGCTTTCTTCCCAAAGACTGGTGTTCTGGGGCTGGCTGCTGGTGATCCTTGGTCCTTGGCTCCTCTGTCACATAATGCACATGGTGCCCTCTCCTGGCATCTCCATTCTCTTCTGGGTTCCATTGATTTTTCATTGATTTCAACTTCTTGCTTCCATGGTTTTTTCTGTCTGTCTGAATTTCATTCTGCTGATAAAGGACTTCAGAAATAAGATTAAGACCCATTATGGGTCAAACCTTAACTGAAGTAACCTCATCAAAAGGTCCTACTAACAATGGGTTCATACCCAGAGGAATGGATTAGACTTAAGAATATGTTTTTCTGGGGCACATACCATCTTCAAACCACAACAACAGAAGTTGGAATCAAAACTACAGATAAGGAAAACATTTAGGGCGATGAAAGAAAGCAAAAATTGCAAGAACAAAGAGAAACTTTGTATAGATGGAAGTTTACAGAGTCAATTTGAATGGCATCGGTGATCTTAGTGATGTAAAAGTTGAAGTCATCTGCTGATGTGCAGAACAAGAGTAAATAGACTTGTGGTTTCAATTCACACATGTAATCAAACCAAGTATGGATGGCAATTCTCATTAATTTTCAGACTATGATTTGACCAGATTAACTAGAGGGAGAACAAACCAAAATTTTGATGATAGTTATTTGGCTGTATCAGTAACAGTAAACCCTAATTTAGAGATTCCTTCTGAAAGTTGGTTTACAAATTGATTGGCAGTCCACACACTCTTTTCTAAGTCTTGGTAGAGCTGTGCCATGATACTTGAGTAACCATGACTGTTCAGTCAAGAAATGCTCAATTCAATTTCTACCTGACCCCAAAGAATTGTGGGAATTTGAAAGTCATTTAATTTCTTCAAGATTTTAATCTGCCATCAAATGAGGAAACTGAATTAGATTTTCCTAAGCTCTCTTCCAGTTTTATGACTATTAATTTAATGAATAAGGGTGGTGGTGGTTCAGATGACTGGCCATTTTCGAAAAACAATGAATTCACTAATGGTAGACTAAGGGATTACTAAAGAGAAATGAATCCTTGTTGAGGATAGAGAGCAGTGAACCCAGGGTGAGTGGCCAGTGGAAGGGAGAGAGAGTAAACTGATTCAGTGGGGAGAGAGGAACTACCCAGAGTTGGGAATTGGTATGGAACATATTACACAGGCTACTGGAATATAGGTGGCCAGGGAGAACATAAATAAAAAGACAGAACAGAGAGTCTGGCTGGGGCAGAAGATAGTAAAACCTAAATCATATCTTTAACCCCTAATTTTTACACCAGAATCATTTCACTGTTCCACAGCTCAGTGGATTATATAGTAAAGAGCAAGGATCTTACCCATAAATCAGTTCTCTTAGGTATATAATTAAGAGTGGAATTGTTGGATCATATGGCAACTCTATGTTTTGAGGAACTGCCACACTCTTAGTGGCCACACCATTTTACATTCTCACCAGCCATGTAAGAGAGTTCCAATTTCTTCACATCCTCACCAACACTTTTATTTTTTTAAAGATTTATTTATTTATTTATCGCCCCCTTGCTGCTTGTGCTTGCTGTGTCCAGCCGCTGTGTGTTTTCTCCGTGTCTGCTTATCTCCCCCTTGTTGTGAGGTCTTGCTGCATCAGCCCACCGGGCCGTGCGGGCCGGCCTGCCCTCACAAGGAGGCCCCGGGAAGCGAACCCGGGGCCTCCCATATGGTAAACGGGAGCTCTATCCACTGAGCCACACCCGCTTCCCGTCACCAACACTTTAAAAAAAAATAATTATAGCCATCTTAATGGGTGTTAAGTACTATCTCATTGTGGTTTTAATTTGCATTTCCCTAATGGCTAATGATGTTGAACATCTTTCCATGTTCTTATTCATCATTTGTATACATTCTTTGGAGAAATGTCTATTTAGATTCATGTCCAATTTTTTTTTTTTAAAGGAGGTACCAGGGATTGAACACAGGACCTCGTACACGGGAAACAGGTGCACAATCACTGGGCTACATCCGCTCCCCTTGCCCAATTTTTAATTGGGGTTTCTTTCTATTGAGTTGTAAGAGTTCTTTATATATATTCTTGATAATAGGCCTTTATCTTATATGTGATTTGTAAAACTTTTCTCCTATTCTGCTGGTTATCTTTTGACAGTGCCACTTAAATATTTGGTATTTTATGAGAATAAAACTTTTGCAATGTCTAGACACATAAAAGTTTAGAAAACAAGCCAGAAAGAATACTAGTTTTACCTCTTAAAGTCATAAGAAATGAGGGCTGAGAAATTTGGTTCTTCAATTTTAGTTAAAATAAAACCATGGACTCACTGAAGTGGACACCTGGGAGGAATCTCCTATTTTACCACACTTCCCCAAACCCATTTAGGTAAGGATATAGCCTTTATTACTTAGAAATGAGACTGAAAGCAATTTGTTTTTGTGAAATTTCCATAAACCATTCAAAACTGAAGGAGGCTATAGTGTATAGTATATTAAAAACCACACTGGACTTTGAACTAGAAGACTAATTCTAGTTCTACTCTATTTATATTATTTACATCTTTATACTTTAGCTTTCTTAACAATGAGGAAAACTAGCTCAGCTCTAAATAAAACTTAATATTAAGTTGTATTATTTCTAAATCCTAAATGTCTTCACAGAAATACATTTAGTTAAAAAATGGAGAACCACATAGGCGTTTCTGATTATAAAATTGGTCAAGATTTGTTCTCCAAATATTCAATTAGCAACTGCACTCAATCATGGAAATGATCTTAGTTGTCTAAAATTGCATTTAGATGCCATTAATAATGTGGACTGCCTTCCCTATCACATGATCTGGGCTGGCCATTCAGAGAATCTCATCTCCCAGGATAGAGTGACAGGCTTGAGGTGAGAATTTGCATCAAAAAGGGACAATCATAGTCCTTGAGTGTAAAAGAAGGTACATTATTTTCTGATTGTCAGTTGTGAGGTCCAAGCAGTCATGGGACTATGATGGACCATCTATGCAACCTAATGGGAAGATCCTACCGGATTAAAGCCAGCACAGAAATAAGAGCTGACAGAGAGTAAGACTGAACCATCACGACATATTTTAAATCCTTGTATCCATCCATAAATTCATACCTACTCCCATGGTTTTATAAGGCAAAACGTTCTTGAAGGCTACTCTCGGTAAGAATGAAAAAATGATCTTCAATGTGAGGCTTCAAGTGGAATGGGACTTTTCTCCCATCAGTGTTTTTCTGATCTAACACCAGGCCCTATCCTACTGTGGGGAATCTCATTTTAATGGGTCTGCCTGGCATTGGGCTAAGAAGAGAGGGAAAGCTGGATGATGCCTGGCAAAGCTAGAAACGCCACCTCTCAGATGGCCCCTGACAGAAATTTCAGACCACAGAGATCTTTGCAGACTTCCATATACATATAATGTCACATCTTAAAAAATAAAAAAGCAATGAAATAAAAAGTAACTTATCTACCAGAGCAGATAGATTTTTTAAAAAAAGTATTTTAAAGTGCTAGAGTAGCTAGTTCCCACTCTACAGAGAACTCAGAATCCCAGCATTAGGCATAGGCATGGTGGTCACTCTTTAGCAGCTATGTAACTTATGTTAATTTACATGTTTTCCAAAATACTTTTTCTACCTATTATTGTTCCTAGTTTGCCAAAGATGGTTCAGCCAACATGTCCTTAAAGATGAAGTATTACTGAATGTTCAAATTAGATAAGTTGAAACATAGAGGGTTCACGATGTGGATGTGATCAGGAGAGGCTAAGGAAGAAAAGGGAGAAAAATTAGGTATGACAGGGGAAACTTATGCACAGCTGCTTCCTATGTGTCTTTGGAATATTCATGAGGGATTAAATATTTTTCTATGTGAAGAATAAGGGCACTGTGATATGATCTTTGCCATCAAAGAGCTTCTGTATGCTGCTATGAGTGCCAATAAGAGATCTGTGGTCATAGTGCTGTGGAGATACATTAATTATAATGAGGGAGTGCCAGGAAATCTTCAGAAAGGAAGATAAATCAAGAGGCAGAAACAGGATCTTAAACTACATTTATTGAACACTTAATGGGTATATCATATACAAAAGAGGTAGGATGGGGGCAGGTAAGAATTTGAAAAATTTAAATATACACATTAGTTTAATTCTAACTACAGGAGAAGCACAAATTTGCCCAACTTATACATTATAATGAGATGTTTGTTTAAAGGGTAAGCTACATATTAATGAAATTAAACATTTAAAAAAATTGTGCTTAACAAAGAATTACCCTAAAATGGGTTGGTAAAATGCCTATACAGCATCCATTCTTATTACACACATAGATTTCACATTAAAGGTTTCTTGAAAAGTACAAATACTTTGACCCACTGCTGAGAAATCCACCGTTAAAAACTATGTATAGAGTTCCTTTAAGAAACAAATAGCATTTGCATTAAGTCCATTTAACCATTAAAGTCTACCTTATTTTCAGGTTAGCTTTCTACCAAGTTCTCTTCAGAACAGTTTATATCTCTTTTGCTTGATCATCTTCTTCAAGTTTCCTGATTTCATTTTTTAAACAATTTATAGTTTCCCGGCTTGCTTTTAATCTCTCTTTAAGCTCTGCAATTTCAAAGCTTGTTTTTTTCTTGGCAGCTTCTAATTTTTCTCTAGTTTTCACTTCAAGTTCTGCAACTACAGAAAACAAATACTTTATGAATTACTTCATTTTTTCCCTCACATGTCTATGATATACCATAGAGTAATAAACATGGCATTTACCTTGGTAAACATGTCCATGATGAAATGTATACAATTAAAGATATATAGCATTAAATACAGGAAGTCTTGACCTCACAAAGAGAGGATTTACGATGAATTCTACAACTAAGAGTGAAATTCTGGTTACTAATATTTTAACTCACAATTACTATTTTAAGACATAATGCGTTCAATTTTCTCCATACAGATCTTAATTTGAAAATAAGGGGGCATACAGATCCAGAAGACATCCAGCTAACAGCTAAACTTCTTAAATATATATATATATGTGAACCTTACATAACCAAAATCTTACTGTCAAAACAATATGTATACCTCTTCAAAAGAGATAATAACTACCTAGGTTTGAATTCCAGCTCTTCCATTTACTAGCCGTGAGGATCCTGATTAAGTTATTTAATCTCTCTATGATCTTTTCTTCATTTGTACAACAGAGATTATCAACGCAAATACTTCATAATATTATTTGTTGAGGGTATTTTAAATGAATTAATGTATATAAAATACTCAGGATATCAATGTACATAAGGTACTCAAGATACAGCACTTAGAAAGTCAGATTAACTATTATGTCAGCTTAACTATTATGATGATGACAGAAGAACATGAAACGATATTTGAAACATGACAACTGGCTATCAAATTACTAAAAAAAATGCCATTATAACAAAATAGAATACACTTATTTAAATATTCCATTAGTATAGTGTAGCACAATGATTTTACAAAGAAAAACGCCTACTTTCACCCTATATTTCCATCTTGTGGACATTTTCAGTAATTGCAGCTGATGATTATTAAAATGCAGTTTTAACTTTCACTAATAAAGCATAGTTTGGTGGGGAAAAAAAAAAATCAACATTGAAATCTGAAAAGACCTGAGTTCAAATGCACCTTTGGCTCCTTATTACCTGAAAGCTGACATTTCTAAATCTCCCTCAATCTATTCTTCTACATAATATTGATTAAACAATGGATTTCCCAGAGGATTTATGAGGATTAAGTAACATAATGTATGTAAAGCATAAAGCACATGAACAACATGCAATAACTGTTAATGAGTACTTTTGCTGGTCATTGCTGGTGACCTGCCTTTTTAAATATGTTTTATAACACAGGTAAATGCCAAAATAATCCATATTCTCCTTTGCAATTTCTTTCATTGCTTTTATTTTTAAAATTATTTTATTTTAAAAACAGTATATACATGATATAAAACTAAAAGTAGAAGATGGTAGACAGTGAAAAAATTGTCTCCTCCCTGTTGTCACTCCACCAATCAGTTCTTCCTCCAAAAGATAATCACTGTTAGGTTTCTTTGATATCCTTCAAGAAATAGTCTGTTCATACAGAAACATAAATTGAAGTCTGAGTTTCTTTTTATTCCCCCCGACACAAATGGTATCATACTATACATATTTTTCTGTATCTTACTGTTTCACTTAACATTCTATCTGGAAGTTCATTCTATATCATAGCACTGATTTGTTCTTTTTAATGGCTACAGAGGACCTCATTGAATGGATATACATAATTCATTTAACCTGTCCCCTATTGATGTATATTCGAGCATTTCCAGTTTTTTCTATTACAAATAATGCTATAATGCAGAGTTCTTTACCTTTTTTGTTTCCACGGACCCTTGTGGCTGTCAGATGAAAACCACAGATCCCTTACTAAGTCCATACTATATTGTATATTATTTAATAAATATATCACACCTGTACCAACACGTCCCCACAAGAATAATGTTTTTTTGAATTTAAATTCAAGCTCACGGACCCCTTGTTAAGAACCCCTGCTATAATGGGTATGCTGTGCATAATTATTTCAGTTACTTGTAGAATAATCAGCATACTTATAGGATAAATTCTTGTAAGTGGAATTGTTAGGTCAAAAGATATACATATTTGTAATTTTGAAAGAATACCAAGTGACTCTCTGTCCTGGTTTGCGTCTTTTGTGGACCCGAGAAAATTATGTTCTTAAGCTAACCCATTCCTGTGCACGTAAACCTGTTTTATAAGGAACCTTTTGGTTAGATCACTTTTGATTAGATCACTTTAGGGCCTCTGATTGGACTACTTCAGCTAGGTGTGACCCAGGGTAGGTCTCAGCCCCCTTGTGGGATATAAACAGAGAACTGAAAGCAAAACCACACAGAGAGAGCTGCCATTTTTCCTGCCATGTGAGAGAGGACTCCAGGATAGCCTAGAGCCACAGAAAGAGAAAGCCCAAGAGGCTGAGAGAGAGAGGCCAGAGGCTGGAATCAGTGGCGCAGTCGAAGCTGAAGCAATGAGGCCCCCAAGAGGCTAGGCCCACAGAGCAGCCCGAAGCTGAAAGAGGCCCAGAGGAGAGGGGAGAGACCAGCCGGCTGCCATTATACCCTGCCATGTACTTGACTGCCCACAGCTGAGCTCCAAGAGAAAGCCTCTTTAGATGATGATAAGTGCCTGAACACCTTCAGCTGCAATTTGGTGAGACAGCATCTCTGATGATGCTTTGATCTGGACATACTTTCATAGCCTTGGAACTGTAAGCTTTTACCCTAATAAATTCCTATTATAAAAGCCAACCCATTTCTGGTATATTGCCTTAGCACCCTTTAGCAAACTAAAACACTCTTAGAGGATCTACAAATTTGTTAACTCCACCAGTACTGTATATCTATTTCTATAGCCCAATGATTTATTAGCTATCAATATTATTCCTTAGAAAAGCAATTATTACTATTAAAAGCTAGATTATTAGTGCTTAAATTCACTAGTACAAATATCTATATAAACGCTTAAATGACATCCATAATAGGCAATCCTTATTCTGAAAATTACTCTAAATCTTTAGAGTCCAAGTTCTGAAGACTGCCTGGGATCAAGCCCTGGCTCTGCTAATTAACTGGCTATGTGACCCTAGGCAGGTTTCTTAAGCTCCCTGTGCCTTAATTTCCTTATCTCAAATGGAATTACCAGTATTGGGTACAACTATTAAAAATTCATTTTGCTACCTTGATAGGAGAAATATGGTCACTCATTTTTTTTTTTTTAATTTTATCCCCCACCCCCACCCACTGGCTGTTGTTTGCACTGGCTGTCTGCTCTCTGTATCCATTCACTATGTGTTCTTTCCGCATCTGCTTGTCTTTTCTTCTCGTCTTTCTCTTTAGGAGGTACCGGAAACTGATCCCAGAACCTCTGGTGTGGGAGAGAGGCACTCAACTGTTTGAGCCACCTCATCTCCCTGATCTGCTGCGTCTCTCACTGTCTCTCCTCTGTGTCTACCTTTGTTGCATCATCAGCTCAGCTTGCCTTTACCGTATGATAGACAGGAGCCCAACTGCTTGAGCCACATCTGCTTCCTTCATTACTGTTTTTGCATTTTAAAAATTACTAGCAAGGCAAAATCTTTTCCCATTTTACTGACTAGTTA
>JAQZBX010041666.1:0-11695 GCA_029593785.1 Cabassous unicinctus | reverse complement strand
TCCTTCCTAACCAGGGTAGATATTCATTTCTCTCTCTCTTTTTTCAAAACAATAGGATGACTTTTAACAAAATAATTTAATTATCTTCAATTAAACTGGATTTTGTTTAGGTAAATGTTAGGAAGCAATGATCTGGATGGGTAAGAGATTTTTTCCTTGTCACAAGGCTACTGCCCTCACAGTAGCTAAAAAATCTATTAGGTTTTGTTTTCCCCACCTCAGGAATTCATGTTATTCTCTCAAGGGATAGAGTCTCCCAATTTACTGGAACTGTAATCAAGGAACTTTGCAAGGTATCACCCATCAACCAAAAGCTTCACTGTCCCTACCACCCTCAATCATCAGGAAAGGTAGAAAGAACAAATGGTATCTTAAAACTTAAATTAGCTAAATTATTTGAATCCCTCTCTCTACCTTGGCTTAGGTTTCTTCCCTTAGACTTGATGTCCATAAGATCTAGCCCATCAGGAAAATACCAGCTAACCCCCTATGAAATCATAATGGGAAGACCCATGAGGCTTATTATTTCCCCTAATTTACCAGACTCCAAACTATTACAATGTGAAATTGCTAATTATTCTAATTGAATATAACCAGTTCCACCACTCATAGACTAGGCTGCCTTTCCAGAGACTCCTCTGGAACAGACTCTACATGACCTTCAACCCAGAGACCTGATAAACTGGATGGGACATCAACCAAAGACTGCTTTAGCACCTAGAAGGAAAGGTCTTAATGACTACCACTATGGCAGTAAACTATAAAAGAATTGACCCCTGTGTCCACCTGTCACAACTAAAACATGCTCCAAGCCCTTGGGAACTCACTCCCATTTTAGACCTCAAGCTAAAATTGACAGGATTCCAGAACCAGAAAGCCTCTGATGTAGATAGCTTCTACTCAAGATGTTGGAACAACTAGATGACGCCCAAGATCATGCATCAAGACATGCCTGAATTTCCTTATCTTATTCTCTCTTCTTTTTCACCATCTGTCTAGATGTTCTTATTCATCCTATACCCCTTGCAATACCCAATTGCTATCCCCAATAATACCCTACCTTCACTGTGATTTTCTTTTATCTCCTTTTTACCTTATTTCTGCCCTATGAACTGTTACTTTGAACACAATTCCTTTGTCCTTCTAGCACATCATTTAGCAAATGAAACCAATCAGAGTCACTGCTGGGTCTGTGCCCATTCCCCCTTAGTCCCAAAACAAGTATTCCTCCAGTAACCATCCTCCTTATACTTTTAGTCTTGGCTCTGACAGGAAACATCAGGTATCCAATCAGATAGATCTCCTTTTTAGAATGACTCTGGGCCTTAAGAACCCCTGAGACTGGGATTCTGATGTGGCCTCTCTCACCGAAGGAATATGGTATTTTACTAGAAACTAGACAGAAAAAATGGCACCCTGTAGGGCATAGTAAATGTTCAGTTTCTATACGGCAAGACTCTTTTTACTTTCATGATCCAGGAGCACATTTGGGCCAGATTCCTTTTAGAGACACCATTTTCCTCCAAGCAACCCAAGGTTTTAATAACTTATTCCACACAAGTCACAAATTTCTGTTGTGCTGAAAGGTCAGGCAAAGGAAATTGTTGGTTAAATGGGATCAAGGTATCAGAAACACTGAAGATGATGATGGTTATGATTCTCCTTTTGGAGTTTATACCTAATTAACTCTACACTCCATTATCCCATTCCTTAAAGGCAAGAAGCACCCTTATTAAGTTCTTCCAGGACATTATTTTGTATGTAAACACAAGACATACAAAATACTACCCGTAAATCAGATTAGTTCTTGTTACATAGTTTATGCTCCAAATGGCTATTTATAACCTTCCCAAAGGGAAAATTAGAAACATGAGGGCTCTATTGACCTCTTCCCATACTATAGAAACTTGTGAAGAGATTACTGCCAGACTAGAGACAGCTCTAAATAGACCATGGAAAAAGCCATTAACCGAGGCAAAACTTGTGGGGTGTTTTGTTCTTGGTATTGTTTCCTTTATCATTGGGGCAGCTATTTCCTATGTTGGTATCAGAAAATGTACCTTTAGAGTTAGAGAAAGCTATCTCCCACCTAGGGCAGCCCATCAGCTTCCTAGCTGATGAAGTATTGGAATTTTGCAAAATGATTCTAGCATTAGACTATATTCTGGCTTCCCAAGGAGGTATGTGTGCACTAGTGGGTACCCAGTGCTGTGTATTTGTAAATGAAAGTCAAGAGGAAGTTTACCAAGAGGTAGTGGCAGCAGAAGTCCATGATAGAGAAGTAGCCAAAATCAGCTTACATACCTCCTGCATGTGATTGGTCTGAGTCACTTTTTGGTAGGCTTCTATGGTCACAGGGACCTTGGCTCAGATATGTCCTTATAGAGGCACTTGTTAACCTTCTTAATCATACTCACGTTGAGTATGATTGTCTGATGTAGACAGCTTCTACCCAAGATGTCAGAACAACTAGATGATGCCCAAGCTCATGGATCAAGACACGCCTGAATTTCCTCATCTTATTGTCTGTCTCTTCTTTTTCACCATTGTCTAGAGCTTTCATTGTCTGATCTTTCTCCTCATTCATTGTCTCATCTTTCTCCTCTTAAATGCTACAATGCAGTCACTTACTCAACAAATGATACACCTGAGGATACAAAATCAGTGTGAATGGGACAAAGAAAATCTCGAACTTCAGCTAACCTGTGAAATTGGATATGAAACACGAGAGACTTTTAGTGGTGAATGAGAGACTAACAACATCTTTGGTCAAGTCTTCATAACTGAGAGAATGACCAAAAGGGAGGAAAACTGATAAAATTGTATAGAGAAAGCCCTGGGGTCCCTCAGGACAGAAAAAACCATGCCCTCTTGAGTTTCCTCCTGGTATCTTTTCAAATTTGAAATGCCCACCAAGACAGCTGGCCCAGATAGCCAATCAAGCCCCTAGTTCATTATGTTTGGCCCATACAAAATAAAGCCCACCTGCCCTGAACACACCCCCAAAAGACAAACCACTGTCCAATCAATAGGAGTCAAGCTAACTTCCATTTTAAGTTTTTAAAAATCCGGTGCCACCATGACCCCATAAACCAGAGAAGTCATAAATTCCTAGATAAGGCAAACCATTCCATCCCATCCCCAACCCCAGTAGGTGCATCTTAAAGTGTGTGTGCACATTCCTAAGCGTGACAGCTATCGGTACTAGAACCACTTCTACTCTATATCATGTTTATGATCTTGCAAATCCTGACTTGGCTGTGCCTTCCTTCTTCTTGCCCCATATTACCCCCTGTAACTCCCTGGGTGGCACAGAGTACTACTCTGAACATCCTGCAGCCACCCAGGCCTAGCTTCCTGGTCTCTAAGTTCCCTAATAAACTGTTAGTATCTTGCTAAAAAAAAACAAAAACAAAAACAAAACAGAAACAAAAACAAAAACAAAGAAAAAGAAGCAATTACCTAAATTAAGTTTTCCTTCCCAAAACTTAATAATTGTGTCAACACCATTTATTGAACTATCTTTTTCTTCTATAATGATTTGATACTGTGTATAAGAAAATTAAAGATAAGATGAAAAGTGTACTTTAATGATGAAAACATCCAAAAGTTATACAGCTCCATGAGTTTTAGCACATTAGTTATACAAAAGCCTTTTTATAAAGCATATTATTTTTATCTACCTTGTTTTACATAAATGAATTAAGGATATGAGTTTTGTTACAAATACAAAAATGTGGGCACTTGAATTTAAAAAGAGATGTTTCCTCTATGAATTGGATACATCTCAAGATATGTGGGGAGGAGGAAGATTTATACAGGAGAGGAAATGACCAATAACAAATTAAAATAGCATTTAAGTAGTCCTTTCTACCTTTTTAAAGTGATCATTCACTTAGCTGCTTTATGTTCATACAAAGTAGGCCAGGTAAATATTTTTGCAAATGTGGACATTGTAAATGATTACCAAGTGGCAAAATTGTTATTAGTATCCAGATCTTTAACTACTAGTTATAGGCTTTTTCATGAAAATATAAACCAAAACCAAACTATGCTTTAACCATTGTTAAAACAGCAACCTTCTCTTCTCTGCTCTATTGCTGTATTATCATTCTCTGACTCCTTCTATTGGATCGCTCCTTTCAGCATTCAAATATACTAGTTTATTTCCCTCTGAAAACAATACCCTTTTGACCCTAATCTCACTTTCTGCTACTGCTTCAGGAGCTTCTGCTCCCCTTTTTAGTGATGCTCCAAGATAGAGTTGTTCCTTTATAGTGCCTGTCTTAAATTTCTCTAATCTTGTTCCCTCTTCATCCACATCATTTGATCTTTTGTCCTTATAATTCTCCTCAAACTGCTACTATTAAGGTCATCAAAGTATTCTAGCTTGCTATATACAATTTCTTGGCCTTCAGCTTACTTGACCTATCAGCAGTATTTGACACAGCTGATGATGCTATCGTTCTTGATATACTTTCTTCACTTGGCTTTCAGGACATTACACATTCCTGGTTCTGGTTCCTACATATTCACTGTTTTTTCCCAAATTTCCTTTGCTGGTCATCTCCGCCTCTAAATGTTGGAGTCCCCAGGGCTCAGTCTTTGGACCTCTTTTCTATCTTCATTCAAGACCATTCTGTCTCACAACATATAATTCCATCTTTACACCATTAACTTCCATTTTATATCTTCAGCCTAGATCTATCTTTAATACCAGACTTTGGGTACAACTCCCTTGTCAACATCTCTACTTAGATGTCAAAAGGCATTCCATATCTAACATGTTCAAAATTGTACTCCTAATCTTTCACAAAAAACCTGTTCCTCCAAGGCTTTCCCACCTCTATAAAAATGCATTTTTAGTTCTTCAGGCCCAAGACCTTAAGAGTCATCTTTTGCTCACCTTTCTCTCACACTGCACTATTCAAATCATCAGCAAATCATATTTGTCCCTCTCTTTTAAATAGATCCAGAATCTGACCCCTTCTCACCACCTCCATTTCTACCACTCTGGTCCAAGCCACCATTCTATCATATTTGGTTTACTGCAACAGCCTTGTAACTATTCTCTCTGCTTCTACCCTTTCTGCTTTGCAATCTATTCTTTTTTTCTTTTTTTTTAGGTACTGGGGCCAGGGATTGAACCCGGGACCTCGTATGTGGGAAGCCAGTGCCCAACCACTGAGCACTGAGCTACACTGGCTCCCCGCTCCCCTGAATTGGCTTGTCTGTTTGCTTATTGTCTTTTTTTGTATGTGTTTTTTTAGGAGGCACCAGGAACCAAACCTGGGACCTCACATGTGGGAAGCAGGCACCCAATCGCTTGAGCCACATCTACTCCCCTGCAGTCTATTCTTAACACAGCAGTTTAAGGTAATCTTTTAAATACATTAGCTTGATAATGTCAGTCCTCTGCTCAAAACCCACCAATGAGTTCCCATCTCATTCAGTTTAATCTGAAGTCCTCAGTGCACAAGCCCCTATATAACCTGGTCCCCTATTAACTTCTCTGACCTCATCTTCTACTCCTTGTCCCCTTGTTCACTCCACTCCAGTCACATTGGCCTCCCTGCGGTTCCTCATAGATGCCAGGCATGCTCTTACCTCAGGGCATTTGCCCTTGCTGTTCCCTCTACATGGAACAGTCTTCCTTCAGAGAGTCACACGGTTGACTCCTTTAGGTTCTTGTTCAAACATTACAATTTCAGGACGCACTCCCTAACCATATCATCTTCTCCCATCAAAGGAAATCCCTCCCCTTCTTTATTTTTTTCCACAGCACCCAATCACTACCTTATACTTTATCTATTTATTGATTATTGTCTTTCAACAACTATATGCAGGGCTCTGTGAAGCTCCATGAAGGCAGGGCTTTTTGTCTGTTTTGGACACTGCTCTATTTCCAGCACCTAAAACAATGCCTGGCATATAACTGGCACTCAATATTTATTATAAATGAAGGAAGGAAGGATTATAACAATGACTGAATGAACAGTGACATAAATATTAACAGAGGGATAGCAAATAGGTTTCATCTTGAATGCTAACTCCAAAGTATTGGCAACATGGAGTGGTGTGAAGAGGATTCTGAGGTCACGTCAGCTCAGAGGGAAACTGTATCATGATTATCAATGTTGAATTCACTACCCTAGCATTGATCTGAAACTAGGTTAAAAGACAGGTAAAAATGAGATAAACTAGTTAACTGTGCACAAAGTAAACAGGCATACCTCATTTTATTGTTTCACAGATACTATGTTTTTTTTCACAAATTTTTTTTGCCCTATGTTGAACAAGTATATCGGTACCATATTTCCAACAGCATGTGCTCACATTGCATCTGTGTCACATTTTTGGAAATTCTTGCAATATTTCAAACTTTTTCATTATTATCATATCTGCTATGGTGATCTGTGATCAATGATCTTTGATGTTCCCATTGTAATTGTTTGAGGGCTCCACAAACCGCACCCATATAAGATAGCGAACTTAACTGATAAATGTTGTGTGTGTTCTCACTGCTCTACCGACTGACCATTCTTCTGTCTCTCTCCTCCTTGGGCTTCCTGAGACCAACAATATTGAAATTAGGCCAATTAATAATCCTACAATGGCCTTTAAATCTTCAAGTGAAAGGATGAGTCATATGTCTCTCACTGTAAATCAAAAGCTAGAAATGAGTAAGCTTAGTGAGGAAGGCAAGTCAAAAGCCTAGATAGACTGAAAGCACCAAACATTTAGCCAAGTTGTGAATGCAAAGGAAAAGTTTTTGAAGGAGATTAAAAATGCTACTCCAGCGAACAAATGAATGATAAACAGCCTTATTGCTGATATGAAAAAAGTTTTAGTGCTCTGGATAGAAGATCAAACCAGACATAAGATTCCCATGAGCCAAAGCTTAATTCAGAGCAAGGTCCTAACTCTCTTCAGTTCTATGAAAACTGAGAGATGAGGAAGCTGCAGAAAAAAAAAGTTTGAAGCTAGCAGATGTTGGTTCATGAAGTTTAAGACACCAATAGTCTCCATAACATCAAAGTACAAGGTAAAGCAACAAGTGCTGATGCAGAAGCTGCAGCAAGTTATCCAGAAGATCTGGCTAAGATGACTGATGAAGGTGGCTACACAAAACAGATTTCCAATGTAGACAAAACTCAAACAGCCTTAAATTGGAAGATGCCACCCAGGATTTTTATAGCCAAAGAGAAGTCAATGCCTGGCTTCAAAGCTTCAAAGCACAGGCTGACTCTCTTGTTAGGGGCTAATGCAGCTGCTGACTTTAAGTTGAAGCCAATGCTCATTTACCATTCTGAAAATCCTACGGCCATTAAGAATTATGCTAAGTCAACTCTGCCTGTGCTGTATCAATGGAACAAGGCCCGGAGGACAGAACATCTGTTTACAACACGGTTTATTGGGTATTTTAAGCCCACTATTGAGGACTACTGTTCAGAAAGAAAAGATTCTTTTCAAGATATTACTGCTCACTGACAATGCGCCGGGTAACCCAAGAGCTCTGATGAAGAGATGTACAACGAGATTATTGTTCTCATGCCTGTGAACACAAATACCATTCTATAGTCCACGGATCAAGGAGTAATTTCACTTTCAAGTCTTATTATTTAAATAACACATTTTTTAAGCTACAGCTGCCACACATCGTGATTCCTCTGATGGATCTGGGCAAAGGAAATTGAAAACCTTCTGGAAAGGATTCAACATTCTAGATGCCATTAAGAATATTCATGATTCATGGGAGGAGGCCAAAATATCAACATTAACAGTAGTTTGGAAGTTGATTCCAATTCTCATGGATGACTTTGAGATGTTTGAGACTTTAGTGGAGGAAGTAACTGCAGACATGGTGGGAACAGCAAGAGAAAGAGAATTAGAAGTAGAAGCCTTGGGAAGCGGGTGTGGCTCAATGGATAGAGCTCCCGTTTACCATATGGGAGGCCCTGGGTTCGCTTCCCGGGGCCTCCTTGTGAGGGCAGGCTGGCCGGCCCGCGCCGCACGGTAGGCTGATGCAGCAAGACCTCACAGCAGGAGGCGGGTGTGGCTCAATCGATAGAGCCCCCGTTTACCATGCGGGAGGCCCCGGGTTCGCTTCCCGGGGCCTCCTTGTGAGAGCAGGCTGGCCCGCGTGGCGCGGTGGGCTGATGCAGCAGGACCTCACAGCAAGGGGGAGATAAGCAGACACGGAAGAAACACACAGCGAATGGACACAGTAAAAAACACAAGCAGCAAGGGGGGGATAAATAAATAAATCAATAAATCTTTAAAAAAAAAAAGAAGTAGAAGCCTTAAGATATGACCAAATTGCAGCATTCTCATGATAAAAACTTTAACGGATGAGGAGTTGCTTCTTATGGATGGACAAAGAAAGTGGTTTCTTGAGATGGACTCTAATCCTGGCAAAGATCCTGTGAATATTGTTGAAATGACAACAAAGGATACAGAATATTACATAAATAGTTGATAAAGCAGCAGCAGGGTTTGAGAGGATTGACTCCAATTTTAAAAGAAGTTCTACTGTAGGTAAAATGCTATCCAACAGCATCACATGCTAAAGAGAAATCTTTCATGAAAGGAGGAGTCAATTAATGAGGTCAACTTCACTGTTGTCTTATTTTAAGAAATTGCCACAGCCTAAACTTCAGCAGCCATCAACATCGAGGCAAGACATTAGCAAAAAGAGTATAATTCTAGGAAGGCTCAAAAGATGGTTAGCATTTTTTTAGTAATAAAGAATTTTTTAATTAAGGTATGTACATTGATTTTTTTTAAACATAATGCTATAGCACACTTGATAGAATACGGTACAGAGTAAACATAACTTTTATATGCACCAAAAAAGTCATGTAAATTGCTTTATTGTGATATTTGCTTTATTGCGGTAGTCTGGACCCAAACCAGCAATATATCTGAGACATGTCTGTAATTATGTTCTTCAAGGTTCTATACACAGATTTTATCAAGAAAGACAAGTAAAGAGAAAATAATTGAGTGACAGACTAAGTAAGACTAAGGAAAATCTATGCTTACATGTAATTAGGAACAAAATAGACAAATATTTCAGTGAATGTGAGACCTGTCTTTCACCTTTTTGAAAATAGGCCTATGCGAATATTCTCACTGTCCTGATTTTGTGATAATCAGGGTAGGCTAAACATTGCCTATATTAGAAACCATGCATATGTCCCCAGACCTAGTTTTTCTCCCTAGGTCTAGTTTTTAGAATGCTGGTGATAAACTAAGCCTGATTTATCATATGACCATCCTGTATGGGAAATGACTGTAACTTTGGTCAACCTTAAGAGATATAGCAGGGGGGCGGATGTGGCTCAAATGGTTAGGCATCTGTCTGCCATATGAAGGGACCTGAGTTCGATCCCCGGGACCTCTGGTAAAAATAAAAAAAAGAAAAACATAAAAGGCACGCGGGAACGGGAGCCACCAGGCCTTATGCGCGGGTACGCTGCCAGCCCCCATGTGTGGGTGTACCATCAGGCCCTCAGAGCAGGTGAGCCCCCAGGCCCCGTGCATGGCTTCGCCACCAGGCCCTGCCAAGCCACGCAGCAAGATGATAATGTTAACAGGGGAGTGACACAAGGGAGAGCCAAGACGAGACGTGCCGAAAAACCAGGAACTAAGGTGGCGCAGGTGGTAGGACGCCTCTCTCCCACATCGGAGGTTCTGAGGATTGAATCCCGGTGAAGACAGAGAACAATGAGAAGAGAGGGCAGGAAACAGACAGAGAATTGCCCAGGGAATGGATACAAAAACACTGAAAAAGGGGAGGTGGGGCTAAAAATGGATAAATGTAAATAAATAAATACATCTTAAAAAAAAAAAAGAAAGAAAATAGGCCTACTTTAGGAACAATTGAAAAAACATCCTTCGTGCATAGTTCTACAATAAATATTTTGTTTTTTTATCTCTTCAAGATTAATTATGAATATATGGCACTTACATTCTGTTTCATGCTTATAGGCTCCTAATGTTAGCTGACGAGATGTTGTTAATAATTGCTGCATCATTGCTGTTGGATCTTGAAATATCTATAGGAATAGAATAAGAACTCAATAACTTCAAAGTTCTCCAACTTAAAATGTTTTTAAAACTCATTATAAAATCCTCTTACCATTTCATCATAGAATTCTGAAACCACTGTCTTTTTTCCCAGCATTGCATTAGTGTCTGATTGAAAGAGCTTTAATAAATGATACAAGGTTACCTGTGAAATAAAAAAAGGATGTCATATCTGTGTAATAGTTTTCATTATCATCATGAGATGCTATCATTTCTGTAACTGAATTAGAGACTAGAGTTGGTAAACATATCACAATCAGGATCTTGTTTCAATTGTAACTCACTGTGACAAATCACCAAAATTCTCTGTATTTTTAATTTTCCTATTAGGTTACCACTATCCATCTGCATCTACTAAACATGAATGTTGTGAAGAGAAGATACAGGGTGCATAAGGATCTGTTCAAGTTTCTCTAGAGTGTGACTCTATATAAAAACATCATAAGATACAGCTATGGAAATTAAGCTGGAAAATCACTAAGACACGAATTCCTTTACTTACACAAATGATAATTAGATCAATTTTAACAGTTTTGTGAAGATTAAATGTGACAAATCTATCATGCAAAAGAAAGACTTAGTACTTTCAAAAGGAATGACCAATACTAAAGTGCTCAGTGAGGGCAAGATAATCTCTTTGGTGATATATAAGATTATTGCATAAGTGACATACAATAAACAAAAAATTGATCAGTAATAATTACTTTGGCAAAAGCAACAGGACTTCAAAATACTTAAAAACAGGGAAGCAGATCTGGCTCAAGTGACTGAGCTCCCACCTACCACATAGGAGGATCCCCAGTTTGGTTCCTGGTGCCTCCTAAAGAAGGCAGCAAGCTGGCGCCATGGGCAGGCACAGCATGCTGACGCAACAAGAGACACAAGAAGGAAAACATAACGAGAGAGAAAACAAAGTAGGGAATGGAGGCAGTTCAAGCGATTAGGCACCTCCCTCCCACATTGGAGGTCCCAGATTCAGTTCCCAGTGCCTCCTAAAGAAACAAGGAAGATGAACACCTACAGCAGGTGCAAACACCAGGGGTGGGGGTGGGGGTATAAATAAAGAAATCTTAAAAAAACAGATGTAGTCACCTAAAACCTCTTTAAAAAAACAAAACAAAACAGGTGTAGTAAGACATCAAAGGAAGAGCTCCTTGGCACAATGTGTGATTACTTTAGGAAAACAGACAAACAAACAAAAGCTAGATAGCAAAATATAAGAGTTCAATTTTCCAAAAGAGTTAGTTAAAACATTATAAGGGGGAAGCGGGTGTGGCTCAGTGGATAGAGCCCCCGTTTACCATATGGGAGGCCTGGGTTCGCGACCCGAGGCCTCCTTGTGAGGGCACGCCAGCCTGAGCGGTGCGGTGAGCTGATGCAGCAATCTCACGGCAGGAAGCGGGTGTGACACAATGGATAGATCACCCATTTACCATATGAGAGGCCCTGGGTTCGCTTCCCGGCGCCTCCTTGTGAGGGCAGGCCGGCTCGCGCGGCACCGTGGGCTGATGTGGCAAGACCTCACAGCAAGGGGGAGATAAGCAGACACAGAGAAGACACACAGCGAATGGACACAGCAACACAAGCAGCAAGGGGGGGATAA